>WURS02457628.1:0-12500 GCA_011762765.2 Rhinocypha anisoptera | reverse complement strand
TTTATTTTATTTTTTCATCTCTAAATCTCAAATATATATATTTTTAATGAACAAAAATTAGATTGCATGAGAGAGAAAAAATGTTTTTTTGTAGATTTTTCTCAGTCGACTTAATCAGGAGATGTAAAACAAGTGCTGTTGAAAGGGAGAGAACGGGAGGGAGAGAAAGGATTAAAAGCTATATTGCTGAGAAACAACTCTGTAAGTTGAGATTAAGTCACAACAGAAAAAATCTACTACTAATATATCAGTGGTATTCCATCAGATTTGCATCATTGATTGCGATTTCATTCCCATGTGCTAACTTGAGATGACTCTCTCGAGTGATTCTGATGAAGCTCGAGAGAGCTCTCTAGTGAGAGAGAGAGACTGTCTTAACGTATTTTTCAATCGAATTTCTCTCTGCCAGTCGTCGTCGTGAAACATCTATCTCACATGTCACACTGACACTGGCCAGTCTCACGAGAATTGGTGCCAACGAGAAAAGCCGAGATAAACGAGGAGATCTAATCTAAGAGGAGAGAGAGAAAGAAAAGAAAAGAATGAGAGAAAATGAAACAGAGAGAGAGAGAGAGAGAGAGTCAAGCTCCAATACAAAAGCACACACACGCACGAGAGTAACAAGCCATGACCAAACCACCAAATGAGAATAAAAGAAAAGAAATGAGAGAGAGAGAAAGAGAGAGAATATCTAACCAAAATCACGACGAAGACGAAGGAGACGTTTTAATTATGCGAGTTATACGCTCGAATTAATTTAATTTAATTTTTCTCCTCCTTTTTCTATTCTTTCTTACTTCTCTCATTCACTCTATTTGTGTCTTTTTACGTAATGCTCATTGACAGTTTGGCTAGAGTAACAGCCCGTTGCGTTTGCCGCATCACATTGCGGCTTCCAAGGAGGGTTATTAATTTAGGGTTCCGAGACTGAAACTCAATCAGGCTTCCGTGCTGTGTATGTGTTCTGTATATTGTGTGTATTAGTGTGTAAGTGTGCTGGATTGTGCCAAGCGGGTGGTCCACTCGGGTCTCTGTTGGATTGACTTCAATGGAATGTCTCGATTCTGCACACTCACACACACACACCGGAATCGATCGGTTGACCTCCATTTATCACACAAACACATAAGAGTGTATCACATTAACAGTTACTTTGAAGTTAGCGAGTGGGGTGAAACTTATTGAGTGAGATAGAGAGAGAGATAGAAGCAAAAAAATGAAGTTTGTTTTACCGTGTGACACACTTTGGAAGTAAATGGAATCGTAAGCGAGTGAGAGAGAAAGAGAAGATTCTCATTTATAGATAGTTGCCCTTCATATTTGTTTAGATGATGATGATGACTTGGATGGGGAGAAAGAGAGGGACAAGGAGTAAGATGTTCTCTCTCTCTCTTGTAAAGCTAATTGGCGGGCTTAAATCGATTGGATATACGAGTGATGTCATTGCAAGGCAAACTTGGGTCAATTTTGGCGGTCCGCGGGCTCAGATGCGCTACCCGAATATAAGTCTTTCGGTGCACTTTGCCTTAAAGCTCAATTTAATTTCACAGACTTATTCTACTGGTACACAGTATGAAGAGAGAGTGAGAGAGAGAGAGAGAGAGAGAGAGAGAGAAGCAGACAATCTAAATAAAGCACCGCACAGTGCTCTCACCAGTGTCTATGTTTGGTTATAATTAGATCCCGGCCGAGTCAGTAGTGCACCAGTGGCGAGAACCGAACTCGGACAAACAGATAGAGAGAGAGAGAGAGAGAGAGAGAGAGAGAGAGAGAGAGGGTCAGAGTTGGTTTGCTTGAGCTTGGTCTTCTCTTACACCAGATCCACTTGCTGACTTTCTCTCTCTCTCTCTCTCTCTCTCTCTCTCTCTCTCTCTCTGGCTATGTTTGCACACGAGCACCCAGTACCCAGTATCGAGTCGCATAGTCGGGTCCAAAGTCGGTGGCTCAATAGAACTAATTGAACCTAATTTCTGTCCGATGCAATTCGACCCCTCACTCAACATACACTTTTCTCTCTCTCTCTCTCACTACCCACCGATCTTTGGTGTAATCGGCTTCCAATGGCGCCACTGTACCGAAAACACGGTCGCAAGCACTATGAGAGTATCAACTTTGAAAGTAGTAGTAACTCCAAATGGAGAATCGAATTTTAACTCACTTTTCTGTGTGATGCTTGTGTGTGCTGTGCGTCTTTTATTTAATTTATCTATTAGAGCCGAACTGAAGAGGAGAAGAAGAGGACGAGGAAATCCAATTTCAGAGTAGAACGGAAGAGAGATAGTGGGAGAGAGTGAAAAAGTGGTGAAAGTGAGTTACTACAATAATAATATAAACTCGGACAGATTCCCGTAGCTCAATCAAATTGGCTTCATCTCCTGGAACATGTGGTTACTGGTGTTATTGTTGGTTAGTTTTGAAGAAAAAAATATAACTTGTTTAGATTTTTACAAAATTTTGTGAAAGGTTTCACATTTTATTAAGAATTTTGATTTTATAGAATTGAATAGAATACATGATTGATATGAGCCATCAATTAGAATCACTTGCCGGAAATCCGTTTTAAAAAAGTTTGCTATTCGTTTGATGACAAAGTGAGTGAATGCGTGAGTGAGAGTGAGACATAACAAACTTAACTTTTATTTATAATTGAATTTTGATGAAAATTACCAGTATCATATATATATGAGGATGAAGATGAAGATTCTGAAGAGGAGAGAAGGATATATTACTCAACTCGATCATTTGTTGTTGTTGTTGATGATGATGATGATGATGATGATGGCGATGACATGTAGAGGACAGTGACTCTCTCTCTCTCTCTCTCTTTCTATCTCTTTCGGGTGGTGGGCGAAAAGTTTTCTTGCTTCTACACTCCACCTACTCGCTATCTGCAAGTAGATACCGAGCATGATCGAGTTGATCGCTTGTGTTCTCTCTCTCTCCCTCTCTCTCTCCCTCCCCCCTCTCTCTCTCTCTCTCTCTCTCTCTCTCTCTCTCTCTCTCTACAATTCCATTGTGTACTGCAGTATTAGTGACCACTGGGCAGTAGTGGCAAACTTTAATGGCAGTTTGATTGTGATCAGAAGAGAGAACTGCGGAGGCTGGTCCCACATTACCCGCCGCGCCCGGGCATTGTGCCCTCTACACGAGCATCACATTGCCCCATTGCTACTGTCTCCAATGCTCGTGACCATACAGTTCCATCGTTAATATCTCATATTTCACTCTATCGCTCTCTCTCTCTCTCTCTCTCTCTCTCTCTCTCTCTTAAATCCACGAAGTACGCACGAAATGCCAGCCGACACACGATTGCTTGCTCAGTAGCACTATCGGTGATGAAACAAAGAATTTAATAACATCTCTTACTCACATACACACAAATAGAGTGACAATCGAAGTAGTGAGAGAGAGAGAGAGAGAGAGAATAAGAGAATTTTGGCAAAGTGAAAAGCAAATAGCAACTATGATCGGAATGTATTAATTTGTGTTGAGTTTGGAACTTTTTGGGTTCAATGATGAACACCAGACAAGAGAGAGAAATGCAGCAAACCAACTATTGGATTCCACCTAATCATCATCATCATCATTTCTCTCTCTTCACTTGTTTGTTTCAATTTATGTCTTGTTCTCCCTCTCTATCTCCGACTCAAATGTATTAGTAATGTAATGTAATGAAGTGAACTTAAACTTGAAACATGAACATTCATATTTTTCCCATTTTCACCGCTCAGTGTAACGTATCATTCTCATACCGAGATTGCTAGTATGTGTGTTAATATATACACTATCTATCGTTATTTTCTCTACAAAAGTATTGTAATGCAAATCTTGGGAATTTCTGCAAAAGAGAGATTTGAGAGTGAGGCTTCTCTTTGCTGCTTACACAAAAGGCCCATGTTTTACATTAGCATTCGTCTGAGTTGCCTATTTTAGCTATAGCTTGAGAGAGAGAGAGAGAGTCTGCTTGGAATGTTCCTTCAGCCGAGTTGCGCCGAGACGTCAAAACAAATGTTTGCCCGAATCCTTCTCTCTCACTCACCCCTCTTTGACTCGTTATTTGACATTTTAATTGAATGGGCCCACGAGTTGGCAAGCATCTTTTCCTCGAAAATCAGCTGTCTGTTTGAACAAGGCATCGCTCGACTTGATTCATCTTGATCTCGCTCATTCGTGCAGGATCAATCTATCTCCAAGTTGTACAGGGTAATTTATAAAATAAAAAAAGAAAAAGAACTCTTCAGAGTCAGAGTTGTTGAATCAACTCAATCCATCTTGATTAGGGTGGCCCGGTAAGCACACGCAGATTTTCACCGATCTCGTTGATCCTCTCTGTCGGACTTGCCAGCAGCTCTTTCCATCTTGCTTGTGTGTGGATGCTAATTCACTTGTTTGATGGCTCGTTTGTGTGTGTGTGCACAGTTTTGGTTGGGTCGGATTGGCTTTCCGGACAGTGAACTGGAAAATATGGAATGTTGAGGCAAGATGGCGAGTGGCGATAAGGCATACAACACACACATAGAGACACGCGGGCCAATTGTTCTAGCGGGCAGTTTTAATTATCTGCCTCGCCAATGCCAACGACACACCGACATAGACACACACACACATACACGGCGAGTTGAGGCGAAACAATTGGCCGTGCGATGACCAACTGTCCGCAAGGACTAATGGCATAGAGCCCCAGAGTTTGACTCCAAGTTCCGAGTTCTAGACACACGCAATCGAGTCGACGCTCGTAATGAGAGCACACACACACATAGAGATAGAGAGAGAGAGAGAGAGCAAGAGAGAGATGGACATTGGGAAGAGATAGTGCTCGCGCGCGAGCTTGCGGTATTAGCAATCGGCATGGTGGCCAGTAGGGACCGCAGGACAAATAATTAGGAAAAGTAATGAAGCGATTACGATGCTGCCTGTCGAGCTCATGAGCACTGCACTGCACACTGTGTAACTTTGCTCCCGGATCTCGCCATTCAATCGGACATTCACATACGATGAGTGAGTGAGCGAGTAAGAGAGAGAGAGAGAGAGAGAGAGAGAGAGAGAGTAGTACTGACACGAACATCAAACATAACCAAAGAGAGTGAGAGACTCATACACACACACGCCCGATCGATCTATCCCAAACAGACCGCCTCGTTCATTCGGGTCCCATTCGTTAACCTCGAGACAATTTGTAGCAGATGACCATTTGTCTCTCTCTTTATCTTTATTTATCGGGCCTATCATCACCAGAAATGGCCTAGCCTGATACGATGATATGTGTGTTATGATAATATTCTTCTCCTTCACATTGGCAACGTCCGGCCGCACTCTTCATTGGATTTTGAGTTGAGAGTCAACCCTCCTTTCAGTGTGCGTGATTGATTTTTCTTCTTTCATATTTTTTTCTTTTTTTGGTTTCTATTTAGGTTAGGGAAAAAAGTAAAATTTTATTTATTTAAAACTTGTTTTCACTGACCTCGAGAAAACGACTGTCAGTAGAATGGATCGATTTTCTTCTAGCGAATATATCTGCACCCACACACTGTGGTCAATGTGTCATCCAGGAAGATCATCCCACATACACTCTCACTGTTCGTTTTATATTTCTTTTAGGACGAGAAAGACGATAAAACCTAGCTGGTGCCAGATGGGTTTACAATGTGACATTTATATCTCTCGTCCTTCTCATCTTGCTAACTACTACAAAGCAAACTTTATTGATTTCACTCGGTTATTGTTTTCATTCTTTGCTCTCCGTTCTTTCCTAGACATGATATTTCAAACTATCTACAACCGAGAATTGGCAGAATTGTGACAAATAAAAAAGTCATCAAACTTTTCGTATCAAACATTGTATCGTATGATGATCTATCGCTGGTCGTACCAACCGATGGTGTGATTACGATCGACAGTTATGACGCTTTTTATGTCGTGAGACCGAGTCATTGAGGAATCGTTTACGATTGCCACTGTATTATTGGGGTTTGTATGTCTGTGTGTAAGTGTGTGCAGTGGATTAGTGCAGTGGCACATCAGAGAGCGCAATCGGGATGCTAATGTGGTCGGTTGGGCGGCGATCAGACGCCATCGGGGCCACTGACATATTGTGTATGTGTGTGTGTGTGTGTGGTGTGTGCGAGCACTTGCAGACATGGGCTCGAGTTATTGTTTTTGCGTTCAACGTGGAACACAATGGATGGATGATTAATCGCGCCATTAGGTGGCTATTAATTATCGATACAAGTCGACTCTAGAAAAAGAGTCTCTCTCTCTTTCACTCTATTTCTCACTCGCTATGCAAATTCAGAGCTGATTTATGACGATGATGGAACGAGACCACCGATTCTCTCTCTTTCTCTCTTGTTTCTCTGTGTGCCAGTGTGTCTCGATGAGAGTGCTCATCCAGTGGAATGAGCTTGCAAGCGAGCAGAGAATTGGCGAATCATAATTCAATCGGCGCGCACAAGTGGGAGGTCGACTCGCTTCGACTGGCACAGTGGAACTCACTCTATGCAAATAGAATCGGACAGACGACCGAATCAAATTGGACAACGACGACGACAAGCTGTACCAGAACGATGTGTGTGTGCTTGTGTGTCTATCGAACTCATTGTTTAGTGGCGATCGAGTCGGCAATCGACGATCGGGCGACATGATCGGATCGAGCAGTAGCACCGAGACAAATGGAACAAGCCTGTGCACCATGAGATGATGGGCCAATTATGGCGGTGCTTGCTCGGCCACGGCTATTTGTCATTCTCATTTGCCTCTCTCCCTCCCCATCATTACCAGTTTGTGCGCAAATCTTGAGGACAGTTTTTTTCTCTTTCACTGGGACTACCGATGATAGATTTCGAGCGTATTTGCATTTGCTAGAAGAGGAGGAGGATGGTTATAGCCGTGGAATAGCTCGGCTGGACTCAGCTGGTGGCAGTTTGTACGGCCCAGTTGACCCACCGCGAGCCGTCTGAAAATTCGATGTCAAACCAGAATTTGGGTTTTCTCTTGAGTTTGTTTATTTTTTCCTCTTCTACACTGGACGGTAGTGACAGAGAACCGTTATCTGGGCCACATGGCACAAGCCTCGCCTTGGCTATTTGTCCGAGCGAGCTATGACAGGCCGATCTGTTGGCGAGGGCTAATTGTCATCAATAACGGCGGCCCTCCACGCGCCATTGACATGTCCCCACCAGCACCAGACTGTAATCCCGTCTGAGTCTCTCTGTTCCTTCTTGTGTCTTCACATGCTCCTAGGAGCGAGGTTTCTCCTTCTGTTTCTTCTTCTCTTTGGTCTTATTTTTGGCCTCCCTCGCACCCTGGTTGTTCTTGATTTTTTCCATTAATATTTTTCTGACACAATTTGAAACTTTTGAATTTTTCGTTGTAGTCAGCAGTGGCACGCAACGCGGCAGTTTGTGGAGGACAGTTTCCGTCTCATTACCTCGAGCGGTGCTTCCCTCGGCAACATTGTTTCACGTTGCCCGAGTTGCAGGCACTGATCGGTGCAACCAAGCCAAATCGGGAAATTTGCCTGTCGAATTGCGCACAAGGGGGTGCTGGACTGTAAATTGCATCAAGCCGAAAAACTCCCAAACTACTGTAGATGGTTGACACTACTATTGACGTTGGAGCCGGCTGCGGTGCAAATTGGCCTTGGATCGAGCACTACTGAACTCGTTTGAAACTCAAGTACGGTACCAGTGCAAGCAGGCACACACACACACACACACACACTTGCCTAACGATTCGATGATTGATTACGCAGCTTGTTGTCTGTGTTTGCCATCTCGTCCATTTGCATAAGTGCGCTCAATGGGTACAGCGCCTCGTGATCCAAGCTCGCGCGCAGGCAAGCAATCCGTGCAGGAGCTATGGGAAAGCTACTGCTGCCTGTAACACGATGGACCTAACATGTTCGACCCTTTAGCGTATATCGGGACTTCTACATTTGGCTTGCCATTAATCAGGCAGTAGTAAAAATAATTTATTTTAATTATTATTCCGCATTGATTAGTGAGTAAATGGGTAGTGGTAGGAGAGTGAATGCGTGTCTGTTTGTCTCGATTCGGATTGGCCTGGTTGGCCCGGTGACTAATCGCCTCGCATGCCGCCTCGGTGCTTTACCGGACTCACTCTAATGCATGCAACGTGACTGCTACTTCTCTCCGTCAGACTACCTCACACACAGACACACACAGATCGACTGAATGATCGCCTCTACGGTCTGCTTAGAGATGGGGTTTAAATTAAAAAGTCATTAATTTTCCTTTTAAACGAAGAGTGGCGTGTGCGAGCTTGAAAAAGAGATAGAGGTGTAGTCAAAGGGTAAGACAGACTACAGAAGTTGAAGCTGGTTGGAACTATCGAGTGATAGAGCACGCTTGGGGCCGCGTGGCGTCTTATCGATAGTTTGACTCGAGGAATCAGTCACTACCTAGCCTTGACAGCTTCCTTGGTGACTCACTAGTATATACAACTATGCCATCAGATGTTCACCCAAGACCACATGACCACTTAACACACTTTTCCCGTTAGCATCCTATTTCCTTGAGGTAGTTAACAATCACTTAGTTACCGATGTTTTGATCTACTTGTGCACATCAAGAACACAAGTAGGCTGGTGAAGGTCTAAACGTGTGTATTGTTTTTTCTTGTTGATGTATGTTCAAACGTTGCACTTTATTATATGTAAAATATAACTCATCGTATTATGTTTGCTAAGCATAATTTTTTCCACTTGATTATGCAACGTGCCGATCAAGGATAGTTGATTAGAGAGTGCGTGCGCCAAGTGGAGTGTAGATTGGGACCAAACTTGAACATTTACCGAAGACGGAAAAAGCATTTATCATGCCATCTAATGAGTACTGCTAGAGTGGTACCGCAGGCGTGGTGTGTTCCAATGGCTGGATCGTGGCTGGTGTGGTGTGCCGATCGACCAGTGATTACCCACTATGATTCTCACTCTCTTATCACACACACACACGACAAGATAGAATTCATCATCATCATCACCACCACTGCTGCCACCATTATGGAATATGCGCAGACATCGAACGGGTTTCAAGTTGACACCTTGGAAAGCGATAAATGTATATATGTGAGAGAGAGAAGAGAAGGCGGCTTGAGTATTAAGGTCAGAGTTAAATATAACCTGTGCCGACTAATTACACCCCATGACAAGTTTGCTAACTTTTTGTAATCTCCGTTGTTACCGCCGAGGCGCCGAGAAAGAAAGATACCTGGCGTCGATAAGTGGAGAAAATTTTCGGGGAGAAAATCAGATGACGACCGAGTGACGGAGTCATACTTTGGCTTCAGGGCTCTCTTAGTAGTATGAAGTAGACAAAGCTCTGGGCGAGGGGTCAACTTGACGCAAGCTCTGATCTAATCGCCTACCGCACGGTCGAGGGTCACGTTCTGTGGTGTGCAAAGATAGCTACGAGAAAGAGAGAGAGAGAGAGAGAGAGAGAGAAAGCGGGTTTTTGCTTTGACAATTTGCCTGACTTGATGATAAGCTACGATTAGTAGCACTCGGTTGGTTGATGGTGATGATGCTGTCGGTGGGTACTCTTTCTCTGGCTCCACTCTGGCTTTGTCCATCCACTTCATTCAATTAGAGTGAATACCCACTAGAGCAATGTTTGGATAACCGGGCTCTCTCTCCCCTCTTGATGATTTATGATTCCTCGCCACACAGTGCTTTCCGGCAGTGGTTGGTGCACTCTACACTGGACCACTGCTCTCTTCTGCTTCAGATCGATTCGTCAGTTCGAACGACTTAATAGCGAGACGCCGGTGAGATCGGTCCGAGCTCGGCCTGGCTTCCGGTCATCGATGCATGCCCGGTGGGCCGACACTAATCATGCTCTGATCAACCACGGCACTCGACGTCCCCTTCTACCAATCGATAGAGCGCCAAGACACACTCACACACACAAACACTTGATTAATAGCCGATTAATTGAGAGATCAATAATGTATGGGCAAACAGAGTGGAGAGCAAGCACGCCGATTTGAAAAGTCCACTGGTCCCGATTTATGAACCGACTATTAACGAGCAATTTTCTTCATTCTTTCCCGTTAGATCACTGGCCGTTAGTGCACCGATGGAAGGTCACCAGTGAGAACAAACCACTCAAAATTTTCTTCCTCCGGTAAGTGCCTCTAATTCTCCCGCTTCCTTATTTTTTTATAACGAGCTGTGGATATAAAGAAAACTTTGATTCAGATAGTGAGAAGCGTGAAGAAAAAACAGATTTTTCAATCCTACCAAATCGCGCAGATTCACTTGCGCCCTAACGAGCTTTTGATGTATTAGCCGGCAAATATCTGGTGACATTTCACGAGTGATCGATGATTGTCACTTTTTGCTTTCACTCCGTGCGTGTGGGTTATCAATTGAATTCAATCAGCTTATTCAACATTGCACTGTGTTGTTGCTTCTTTTTTTCCTTTGAACTCTCCCTCTCTCACAACAACCAAAATGTGAATCACACTCAAACAAAAACAGAAATGTGATTTGAACTGATTGCCCAATTGACTTATGACTTGAACTTTGGATTCTTCTAAATGATTTCTGACCTTGTGCCTAGATTTATGGTCAGGGTGGTGTTGCAATATCTTCCTAATCAAATTTTGGATATTCAAATCCCAAATGTGTCGGACATTGTCGTTTTCTCTCTCTCCCTGCTTTGATCTTGCGGGGTTTTAGTCGAAAATGAGAGAGATAGGGAGAGAAGAGACAGAACGGAACGTAAATGAAAATTTATGACCCTGTCGCGATGGTCCTATCGATGGCAGGCCAGTGCAATTTTCGCCCCCATCGCACCATCACTGCCGCATCTCTCTCTCCCTCTCTTTCAATCCATGAAATCTAAAAGTCACTATTTTAAAAATTATCTCACATAACATAAGGAGAGTCCACAAAAGACATTATGTTAGCTATGGATAGTAAATTTAAATTATTATTCTTGATAATTTTTGACTTGAAACTTCTTATATTTGTGTATGTGGAACTCTAAGGTGCAAGTTTTAAAAGTATTATCACACACGCACATTTATGACTGTGCAACTTGACAACCACTTCCTTGAGCAACAATTCCGACATTGAAATAGTGACCTAACAGTCATAAAACAAACTATTCATTCATTCATTTATTCCTTGACTTTGACTTGTAAAAAAATTTTCACGTTTAAATTTAAAGTAGAAAATTGTTCAGTGGTTGTTTAATAATAAAATTGTATATAACTATTTCAAAAGTTCTCTTTCCTTATGACTCTTTTTTGAAACGGAACTCGTTTTGTGTGAATGAATGGAGTGCATGTGAGTGTGAGTAGAGTTGCCCGAGTTTTTCAACCTTATGGCTGTTTGAGCAATTAATGGAGAGTAAACACAGAAGTTGGCGGCACGTCGAGTTGCAGTATTTTACCGGAAAAATAGTACCGCCATCCTCTCTCTCTCTCTCTCTCGCTCTCTCTCTCGCTCTCTCTCTCACTCACTTACTCACTCACTCATTCTGTCCTGTTAGCCTCAGTCACTCTCTTCATGGTAGAATTGTCGCCTGTTTGTTCACACAGACATCGATTGGGAAGTGTTTAGTTCTCTCTCTCTCTCTCTCTCTCTCTCTCTCTCTCTCTCTCCCACCCTCGCGTTGCTCAACTGCGATGTGTTAATTGTGGTATCGATTGGTGTGCGTGTTTGAATTACGTGAGAGAAAGAGCACTTTGTTTGGGAGGTTTTGTTTGTTTGTTTGCTTGCTTGCAATTGCTCCTAGGTTTCCACCCACCAAAGCAGATCAATGGCGCCCTGACGCCACTGACGCCTTTCTCTTTCTCTCTCTTTCCAACTCTCTTTCTCCCTCTCTTTCTCCCTCCCTCTCTCTCTTTCTCTTTCACTACCAATTCTAAAGTGGATTTTGGATTGTGGCACACGCACGATGGATTCGATGGATGTGCTTTGGTGCAATCAATTTCTTTATGCTAATCGCCATCTGCACTCGATTTTGGTTCAAACTCGCTCTCTCCCTCACTCAATTGGTAGCATCATCGATTTCAAATCAAATCCAATATTTTCGCTTGGTTCAATTTTAAAGCAAAAAGAAAAAATATTTTTATTAGTGTGTGTGTTGTAAAGGATAGAGGGGGAAATAAGTTTTCATTTCATTTCCATTGATTCAGCGAAATTGAGAACTGTAATTGAAGAGGAATTGATTAGAATCTTGCTCAACTGGGCACAGCTCTCTCTCTCTCTCTCTCTCTCTCACTCTTTCACTCTCACTCATTCACTCTCTCACTCTCACTCACTCACTCTCTCTCTCTCTTCCTCTCTCTCTCTCTCTCTCTCTTTCACTCTCACTCATTCACTCTCTCTCTCACTCTCACTCACTCACTCTCTCTCTTCCTCTCTCTCTCTCTCTCTCTCTCTCTCTCTCTCTCTCTCTCTCTCATTTTCTCCCTAATTATCTCAGTTAGTTCTCATTTCATTTTCTAAAAAGTATACTACTTCTGCGCCT
>WURS02457617.1:0-13781 GCA_011762765.2 Rhinocypha anisoptera | reverse complement strand
CACCCACCCCCTTGCTCCTCCTCCTCCGCCCCACCGCCTCCACCTTCTCTTCCCTCCCGCACTCCAGGGGGGACCAGAAGCAAACCGCCCACGCTCCTATAGAGAGCCCCTCCCGCGCTCTTCTTTTCACGCCCGCTGGGACCACCGCGAGCGACAGAAATACACGTCGGAAAAAAAAGGGAGGAGGCGGCGTCCAAGACTGGAAGTCGGAGACGGAAAAGGCGAGGGTGTCAGCACGCGGTCATCAATGGTAGCGACACAGATCCGGGACGCCGAAAAGGGCGGAACGCGACTGGACAGCGAGCGCCCTACTTACGCCGACCCATTTAACACGGCACATCGCAGTACGGGGCGATGCATTTTTTTTGTCTTGTTTTAAGCTGAAAAATAACGCAGTAATGTAATCACGAATCCCTTGCCGCACGTTAAAGGGACCAAAAATGTAATATAATAACTCCTTGCCTTCGACGAAAAACATTTTTTTTTAGTTAGACACGAGGTGTCTACCGACACTAAAACGTAATTCGAAGTAGCTTGTGTGAACCATAAAAGGTTACCTTAGTTACGGGTAATGCATTTGAAAAGGTGAATCACATATAAATATCCCCAAAAGGACAGACGTCCTACACTCAAAAAAGTTATTATTTTTTGAACCAGTTGAAAAGGGGACACGAAGAAAATTTAGACGATTGATGTAGGCGAAATCTGTATTTTTTGCAACTCGGGAGGCGCACAGCAGGTTGCGATGGCAAGAACCGGAGAAGAAAAACTACGAATTGACATCGCCAATTTGTGGACCACTTTAAAAATATTTAGCACCCCACCTTTCACTCGCACCTTTGCCTACCTGGTCTTAATTCTGGTCCCCTCCTTCAGGCTAGACGGACGACTAATAGCATTATGGGACACACGCGGTTTTGTTTGCGACGGTGAAACATAGAAAATCCTTCAAGTATCGTAAAAACATCGCTATTTTCTCGTAAACATAAGCACGTTCAATTACAACGCATGTGAATGCGATGACTTGTGCACAACTTAATGGGATGTTAAGTGTAGGAAACCGACAACTAAGGCATTGGGAAAGGACATGGCCTGGCGAGGGGGATGGCGGTGAATAGATTTTTAGGAATTCCGATTGGGATTGGAGAAAAATCCTTAATCTCCTTTACTCCAACAACAAGATTGGACTCCTGTAACCAAACTTATCCCTTTTTCTTCAGACGAAATCCTGGTTGACAAATGTGGTCCGGAAATTACGACTTTGTTTCCATATACAAGCAAGCGAAACAAGTGAAACAAGTGTAACATTAGATGAGACGGATATATTTACAGCCGTCTATTCTAAAATTATAATTTAATTCATAAAGAAAGTTGTTGGGAAAAGAAACCGGCTTCTGGAAAATGAAGCGTCACATGCGGTAGTATAAACTGCAAATAAGCGACAAGAGCAACAAGCAACGGGATGGGCAACTGGAAATGTCAGTCGAGCGTGCGACTCTTCTCAGTTGAACATTTGCGTAGTCCCGAAGCCGGAAATAAAATATAGGAAAAGTTCACCTCCCTCACTTGGCTAGAACTTGGAGCGTAAATAAACTCGACTGCTTCCATGTGAAAGAAAAATGTCCGGTTAAAAAAAAAAGGAGACCTATCTCTATTTGACCGTTGTCGAGCACCCGCAGAGCTTACGGCATATCATTTAAAGCGATAAAAAAAATACTCCTATATGGTCTTCCTTGGACTCTCCCGTCTAAAGAGGCAGCCTTTATCACCAAAACAACACTTGTCAAGGAAAGGACAGAACAGAAATCGGAATAGCGTGGCATCGCATGCTACTTGAATTCGAGTAACTTGCACAGATGCATTAGGTACGTTACTAACTGTTTTTTCAATTTCATATTAGGATACTAATTAATATGAGAAAATCGAAAGTTCATGTGGTATTTTTGCTTTTCTCAAACACTCTATTGAAAATAGGTTCCTGGAACCACTATAAATTTGAAAAATAAGCTCAACGAAAAAAGGTCGCTGGAACCACTATAACTTAATTAATATCACCATACCTTTGTAGTGACTGGATTTGTACATGTAGTGAGTAAGTAAGTTCCATTAAATGCGAGTAAAATACTCGAAGCTATCGGCTCTTGCAGCATAAGGCTAGGTATTACATGAAACATCCCAAAAGAAGAACTAAGTAGAGCTTGCTTGCACCGATGATCGAGGGGATATACATGAAAAGATACCGGACATAAGCGACCTAAACGCACCTTTACTACTGATAAAAGAAAACAAAAATGAGGGAAAAAGTCCCAGGAACAACCTAACTAAAGGTGTTATTTTTTTCTGGTACTACTGGTTTCAGCACTTTAGTGTTCATTTTCTAAAGTATGATCTAAAAGTATGTACAACCCTCTGAGTTTAACTTAAACACATGAAATAGTAATAAAATTACAAGTTTATGGTACAAAAATTGTACAAAAGTAAAAAAAAATATATAACACCTTTAGGAATTTTCGGTGTACTTGAAGCATTAAAGTTTGTATTTTTCCTCGGAAAAATAAAAACTTTTCGTAAACATTTTTTTAAAAATCCTCTCCAATTTTGATGTTAGCAATAATATGATAAAAGGACGCAACAAAGATGAAGGAGCTCCGTCAAAGTAGCACGAGTGTGAAAGAAGCGATGTCTTCTGTCGTCCCGGAGAATTAAAAAATTGGAATTACGATGCAAGACGGAAAAAATGATTATTTGTCGTGAGTGTGAATAACTCCTTATTCTTCATAAATTGGGAGATGCCTTTCGAGTATCATTACGGAAGATCGCTCTTCTGACCTTTACGAACAAAAACAAAGTAAAAATGTATATGACGAAGAATACCATAGCGTGTGTAAGGAGAATTCACGGAGAGTATTTCTCAGTAAACGGAGTACTTTTCCACTTTTCGAATAACACATCGGTTTATGTGGAATACTATAAAAAGATAGTGTGTTCAATCCGCACTACGAGATGAACTTGACAGGATGTCCATCTTCCAAAGGGAGAGAATGCCTTAAGGGTATTACATAATAAAGGAAGAGTGACTCTTCGTGGTGACTCTTCACGCTATTCCTCCGAGGTTGGGTAGCAATCTCCCTCGCGGGAAAGGGGAAGTGGGGCAGGGTGAGATCGTTAGAAGAGAGTTTCGATAGACGATTGAGGGAGTCAGGATGGTCAATATCGTAGTTTCCCGGAGCGTGCCGTCGGTAGACGGGGCGACCGGACGTGACATAACAAACCTCTGAAACGGTGAGTCCACTTTCAGACACCGAGCAGGTTGGGTTTCGGTAGTCCAAGAATAAGAAATTGATGTTGCAGGAAATTTCAATGAATTTTGTGTCTATAAATTAACCACCGTTTTGGTGTTATACATTGGGAAGCGGTCAGGTAAATTAATATGGCAAACTCACGAGAGAGACCTTGTTATAGAATTAGATCGAGTGCGACGTAGAGCGGCAAGGTTTGCGAAAAGCTGTTATCAATTTTAGCAGTGTAACGAGGTTATTGGCAGAATTAGCATGGAAGCCACTAGTTGACCGTAGTTTGGAACAGCGGTTAAATTTACACTAAGTTTGAGGCCGGTCACTTCAGCAATGGCATATTGCAGGTTCCATCTTACTATGAGTACTCACTACCGTTTTGATGATCGCGTATCTTCCTACTATATAAAGTTAAATTGGCTAAAGCTGGAGCAGAGACGAAAGATTCAAAGGGTCTCACAATTACTTAAAGAATTGAGCTCTAAAACTCCTTCATACTTATATGAAAACCTGGTTTTTAAAGCCAAAACGACAAAGAGATCAACTCGCGTTACGAAAACATTTCATCTCCCTAAATACAGAACTACAAAATATGAAAATTCTTTCCCACTCACGTCCTGTAAACTATGGAATTCACTGCCAAATGATATTAAATCGGCCAAAAACATCTCACACTTCAAAAGGAGCATGGTAAACTTTGCTTTCCTCTGTATCCTGATTTTCCTGTTTTTGTCTTTCTAGTTTCAGCAAATTGAAAATATGTATTAGTTACCACATCTGCTTGTTGACTGAGAACTTATTTTCCCCAGTGAACTGATTTTATTTTATATTGAGCAAATTAAAATTGTGTTTGTTATTGAGATTAATATTGCTATTTGAATTCCGACTATTAGATTGTTTGTATTAGGTACCTTTTGTTTTTTTCCCCTGTAAACAAGAATTTTTTTTCCTTCTGTAAATGTTCTGATTACCACATCATTTGTTATTTTGTTCTTATATATTGTATTAATGCCGCATATTGGAATGTGTTTTGAACTGTGTTTGAAACAATGAAAGTTATTTCTATTCTATGACCGATCAGACCACGAACAAAATCAGAGAGATATACTGTAGAACGTATAGATTTTAAATCTTTTTTTCCTCACAAGATTAACGAACAGAATGGATACGATCGCAAGCAAGTAGGGAAAAATTAGGCTAGCTAGTACTTTGCGTTTTTATCTTGCATGTTTATTAAATTTTATTATGATTAATTCATAATATGCTTCTGCATGAGCTTTTTTTATTATTTTCGCCTGAATTTTGCTTTGCCTACTAAATAATTTGTGCACGTAGGAATGGATGCTTGGTGTTGACTCACCTACTGAAACACGCCCGTGCGAAGGCTTAAAAGGTATTTCGTAGATTTAGATAAAGCAAGAAAAGAAAAAAAATGTTTTTACGGAACCAAAAACTGTTAAGTGTAGACATGTGGAATTGTTTTAGTAGCAGAGGGTGATAACTTCACGAGAGTGGCCAAATAGTGGAAGACTAATAATAAAATGCCCTATTTGTTATCTCCAGTCGAATAAACGACACTTAGCAATTCCATGCAGTCCTTGCGAGCTTGGATTACAAGGGCAAGTTCAGAACAGCCGCCAAAACGTCGCAACTGTTTTTTTTTATTGGGGCGGAGAGTATTATTCCATTAAGAGTACATTTGCAATTCTGGATTTACTTTGCAAGAGAGTTTAACGATGGAATATTTTAACGTTTACCGAATACAATAATTCCGGAATTATAGCGACATATATGGTCATTTAAGTGAATATAATAAATTACCCTGCAAAAAAACGAGATTAAAGAGCTTTAACAATGTGGACCAAAGAAGGATTACGGCGCCCAATAAACCCCCGAAATCGCCAATAGCAGGACGAAATAAACGATCGCGGGCCACAGGTGGAAAATTAAATGGGCTTGACTCGCACGTTCCTGCTCTGGTTCAAAATTTAGTTTCTTACTCCGTAGGGAATCCAGACTGTTGTGGCCTAAATTACCACATTCCCGCCTCCCCACGTCATTTGAGTTAAACTGGCCACACAATCGGTTTAAAAGAATAAATAATTGGCATTCACTCGCTATAAATTGGTTTATTCTTTTAGGAAATCTGTTAATGCCGCTCCCTTCGTCAATCCCTTGAACATTAAAAGAGATGAAGAGTGAAGTTTAACAAAAGAAAACTGTATTGTGTACAACTTCTACAGCTAAATTAATTACATATACTTACATAAGCAAACTTTACGAGAAATTTTTGGGTTCGTTGCTCGTTACTAGCGCGCTGTTACTAGAAAGAATTTGCAACAGCACAACAATAAATACAGAGGCCAGCAAAGGCAAATTTTATTTCAAATGGCGAGGGGGTCCACCATTGAGAAAATCAAGCAATAAAAAAATGTTAAAATTAAATGAAAAGTAGCCCCACAATGCCCTCGGGGATGTAATGAAAATTATGAAAGCAAAATGTGATAGTGGAATTAAATATTTACTGGGTAGATAATTTCGTGTCAGTAGTCCAGGGCATTATCCCTAAGAATGCACATTTTTTCAATGGGAAGAGGAATAAATAGTTGGTTTCCCAATGACACGCACACTTGAAGCTAAATAATTTTTTTTAACAATGCAGCCTTTTGTTCGTGAAAGGGCGTTGGCATATCCCTTTTTGTTTCTCTTTTTATTTTTCTTTCTAAGTATTTATGTATGTGTAAGTGAATTATGCTCTGCCGCCAACAAGACTTTCCAAGTGCAACTCTATATATATATATATATAGTCACTTTGATATATATATATCAAAGTGAGCCAGTGCAAGTTGAGACAGAAGGAAAGAGATTGGAAAGCGGGATCAGCATTTTGGCAAAAACTAATTCCATCGATTACACGCATCACATCACCCGTCCAAACCTTTCCATATTTCCCAGACAATCCATATCCACCTAAATCTGCAAGGGTAGCATTGGTTCATTCGCATGCGATATCCTGCCTCAACTTACGTTCTGGAATTCACAGGATGACTCCCTCATTCTCTCACCATTCTTATACCGTTCTCATTTTCACGCTTCAACTCAAATCAATGTGTTCTATAAGCTCTTACGTACTTGGCTAAATACTGCAATATCCAATGGAATTCAACGAACTGAAAGTAAATTTTGAAAGTTCTCTTAAAAATATTAGAGAGAGCAGGCTTCCATGCAATGGATCCTAGACATTTTCTTTTGCATCCTGAAAATGGTTTTACATTTTTATTCACTTATCTCTCCTTCTGCTTTCCTAGATTAAACTCACCATCACAGGCTTCAGTTTACCGTAACAGTACGGCGCTTAGCATAAATACCATTAACTTCACATATTACACATTCTAATATATTTATAATTTTCCTCTCCGCCAAAATATTTTACGGCCCATACTCCATTGGCAAAATTTCTATTTTACTCACATACTTCCTACTTCAAGACAATATCTGGAGTATGAATTATGCAAAACTACGCTATAATTTATGAATCGTCATCGGTTATTCCACGCTTCATAAATCAATAAACGTTAACTTTAAATACACTGAAGACCATATAAAAGGCAACATTATCATTACTAGATTAAAGAGAAAACTAAGTACCTACTCCATTTACTGATATAATAGCGGAAATTTTCTTACAAGCAAGCCACGCTTCCTTACGAACTAGGAAAAAAAATTAATATAACATAATACAATGGGGTGATTTTACAAAGTGAAAATAAACCACAAAGGAAGAGCCTGAAGGCATTCTGGAAAAATCTAGTCGGTCGACCACTTAATGCTCTTGAGAAATTTATGCGATGAATTGGAACTAAGGTTAAAGTGGAAGATTGAAGGTCCACTTGCTCATAATAGGCCTTTGCATATGCTAATCTGACTAATGGATCCATAAAAAAAAGTCTCAAGTCTATGTCTTCTCCTTTTTTCCACAGGAAAAAATTTCCTTGCAAAATAGGGGAAAACGCAATAGCAGCTAGATAAAAATGTTGATGCTGTTCATGAGTTACAGAAAAAAACATTTGAGTAATGTAGGTATGTAAAATATATTTACATGACTTCTCGTCCGAAGATATCCACTATGGTTTATGGAGGGAATTCTAATAAAATTTAACACCCTCAAAATTAAATTGTTCAAAAAAGTTCTCTAAATGATAAGATTGACCCATATGTATACACCATGATTACTTATTAAAGGTGGGGCAAAAAGTGCATGCCTTGATTCTTAATTTAACATACCGATTAGCCATATATGTACAATATTTTGCAACGCAAATTCCTTCATATTCTCTATAGAAAAGTAATCGAATCTTCTGATATGGTGAATGCTCTATTGAAATGATCCAGATAACGCTTGTTTATCAATATTTTTTGACATTTTTCATCTCGGGGAAAATGCAGTTCAAATTGAGAAAAGTCAGTTTCATGACACACCCCACTACTCAATACTTAGAATTCAGTGCCTTCTCAGGTTAGGGTTTATTTCTTTGCCGAAAGTCGGTACTTTCGTTCATTATTTTACCGCTGGCTTTCTAAGCTGCCAAGGTGGATTTATAGTGTACGCTCAGACGTTGAAGGTGTCCATTAAGACGAAATTTCTCGCGTCGAGTTGAACGGTAGTGTTTACACTAAGCGTGGCGCCTCCGCAAAAAACACGGAGGGACTGTAGGCCGGCAATCCGTCTTTCTTCGGTAGAATATTTTGTCCGATGCGCTACGTGTCGGAACATGGTTGAACGCGATGCCGCTCACGTTGGCCTTCTTCCTCGTCTAATTATATGGACACGAGGCATAAATCTTTAAGAGGCTAACGTTTAAGCACCTTTACCACCCTTTTAATGTTTCCTGTCGCTGCTGCACTCACTCGGAAACTGGTAGATGTAGTCAAAACCAAAAATGTCTGACACGTAACATGTGTCATTCATGACGTTAGTATGAATGTAAATTTATCTCGTATCTTTGTTTGAACGGACATGTTTCGTGTCTGAGCGGAGAGCATAAATCCACCTTCAGGAGGAAATTTTTTTGCAGCTAATTTACACCGGGGTAATGGTATGCCGATTCTTTAAAAGAGAGGGATGCTAGGTGTTTAAATAATATTCGGTTCTGACAGGTGCCGCATTCAATAAACAAACTTGTGCTTACTGAATCGGTTACGCGTCAAATGGACCTACACAGCGTTAATTAATCGGAAATAATAAGGTCTAGCCAAAACATTATATGACAGATTTAAGCTAGACGAGGAGCGATTCTCACGGGAACTCAAAGATAGACGCCACGAAGCGAGACAACTGACCACATGACAATGCCTCGAGCCGCACGAATGCTGTCTCCATTACCGACGGTCGAGTGAGGGGGTGATCACATGAGGAGTGAGAATCACACGAAACCCAAATGCCATTGCGGTGCTCATTGCAGATGCGCTCGTCGCCATGTTCTATTACACGACCTTTAATCCCGATGGGAAGCAAGTGCTATTGCGTCACTGGAAGCTAGGCAAGGACACCCAAGCCGAGTTACCGACGGGACATCACACTGCACAATGGAATACCACAATACGAACCCGCAAAATGGAAGTTTATAGACATTCGAAGGAAGTCTTTTACATCTCAGTACTATGATTCGAGTAGGGCGTATGATTTCACGCCAGACCATCATGTACTTGGGGATCATGACCCCCGTACCCAACACGCGTCCTCTTACTTACTTTAGGCTTTTACTTCTCTGATACTTGGAGCTTGCTACTGCGAATCTACTTTTTTGCTTGCTGCATTTTATTTCGGATGTTTTTTACCATCGACCGATGAGAAATGAACTAGCGGGACCATTCGGGTTCTTAACAAAAATTATACTCAAATTAGCAAAATAATGTATTTTGGCGACTTTTTAAAAGTCGTAATTAAGCAAAAAGCTATTAAAAGCCTTCTACATATACTGAAGCACCAACGACGATCATGGTCCACGAGTAAAAACAGAAATCCATTACTCAATAAGTATAAAGTGTAGATATTTACGAGAAACAATTTTTTTTTTGAGACGGAATATTTCTATCTGAAAAAATTCTTGCTTCTAGCACAAACACATTTAAAAGGCTAGCATATACATTAAGTTCGAAATGCTTCCACACAACATTCGAGTCCGCGATAGCGTTTTTAAAAATGGGATTAATTTTGAAAAGTGATATAGCCCCGAGTACAGTGCCGGGGTTTAAGAGCAAACAGGCACACGTCGCAACACGGGAGTGAGAATGCCGTTACCGTCGAATGAGCATTACGAAATAGGGCTCGCTGAATAGAAACGATGGCAACGCGGGGACGGGAGGTAATGTAAAACGGAGATAAAGCACGTTTCAGAGTAGGAGAGAGAGAGGGAGGGAGGGAGGGAGAAAGAGAGGGAGAGAGAAAGATGAAACGGTCTCCCACACAAGATGGAGCGAACGATGACAAACGCTCGGGATACAGGGATCTCCGAAGTGACCCAGTTTGTCCGCAACTTCGCTCCAGGGGGCAACAAACTCAGTTCCACAGCTAAACCCATAAGGGGAGGAGGGGGAGAGAAGGATGAGTGTTGAGAACTCGAGAGTGATGTGGATGGAAGAAAGGGGGGGGAAGGGATACAAGGAAGGGCGCGACACAAGGACACCACGGCAGGGACGTTCGAAAGAAGGAAAGACATTAGGGCGAAATGTCCGGACAATCATGAGAGACCGTCGGAGATCCGGGGAAGCTCGAATCGCAGGAGAAAAAGGCACCGAAAGAAAGGAATAGTGACCCCGAAGACGCGTGACACAAATCACGAGAGAACCGACAGGACACCGAGTAACCGAATCATATGCGGATTTTAAATCTCCAACTCGCTATAATACACAAGGCGAAATGCAAAACGTCACACATTCCTTTTACTGTCAAAAATAAATAGACATATGACCTTATTCATTAAACTAATCGACACTGGAGTCATCTTTTCCCAAGTAATTATTGTTGTTGTTTCCCTAACTATTGTTAGCTGCAAACTTGTGCACTTCCAGATCCACATCAAAATCAAAACTCCAAACCGAACCCAATTCTGTCCAAGTATTTCTCAAAATTGAATAAATTAACAGAGCAAGAGGAGTGGGAGACTATAATTCGAGATCAGGCGGGGCGAGAAACTTAAATATTAATGGAGGATTCGATTAATGTACGATTCAAGTAGGTCACCACATTTTACCACCAATAAATCGGAAATGAAAGAATTTTAATTCTTTTTTCCAAAGTCCTTTATTTAAAACCCAAGCAGGGTTTCGACACAGACATCATGGTCAAGCCAGCCAATGTCATCATATGAATCTGATAATAAATAAAACACAAAATATATAGTTCCAATTGGCACGGCAAACATGCTACAGCAAAGTTTATTTTTTGGGTTTTACCTATTATCATCATGAAAGAGTAGCACCAAATGACGCCCGCTACGATCGCTTATATCATCTGAATCCATTACTTCTGAAACCACGAATTACTAACAAATTGTATCTTGGACGGGTAACTGGATGTATGTGTTTCGTCCATGTTATTTTCACTGTTATATTGTGCCACCATAATTGGCTTAGTGCTGTGTGTGGGAAACTGATAAATAAATAAATATTTTAAAATTAATTTTCATCATATCACCTAATAAAATTGTTGCAATAAGAATTTGTCCTAGTACACGTGATTTGAAATTCTATACTCGTAAACCACACATTAAATGAAGGTACATTAAAAATTAAACCCGTACAACCACTGGCAGAAAGCGTCTTTTACGTAACGACGAGAATATCACGGAATTCTGAATTTCCGCTTTTTCGTGCAGTTTTCTACGGGTTGGCCAAGAGTTAACTGTCTTAACTGTCACGAAAGTATCGCAGTTGAAGCGTGTATACTCACTCCCATCGACCAAGAATAAATTTTCCCCACAAACACATGCATATTAGTCACGTTTTAATGGGGGTGACCATTAAGTAAGATCAAATGGTAGGCTGTCCACCTAAGAGCCCCATGACGAAGATTTCACGGTGAATTCACGGGGAGAAATGATGTTTTCTGCTCACGCGGACTTGTTCCACAGACATATCATTTGGTGCATGGCGATATATAACAATATAGTGTATGTAATTAGACATCAACACAAGAAAAAAAATGTATACGCTTCAAAAGAAACTCTTGGGAGGACGATGATCAGTCTTTCGCAAAGTTTTGAGCCTCGAGGTTTGCTTCTTCCGAATCACGACGGATCCATAAATTCTAAGGAGATATTCACAAATAGAGGTGGCAGGGGAGACCGGAAATGAGACAACTGAAAAGAAGGATAATATAAAATAGAAAGGCAGAAAGGTCAAGGTGAGGATTATAATCCAACATCGAATAACAGTGAACTTAGCGAACGAAACGACATGCACTTCGTTTCTCGTTTTTTACCGTGGAACAATTCCTGAGTTCAAAACAACACTGTCAAGACGACGACGCAATGAATAGAACAATTGTTTTTCTCTGTATTAAAACCATGTCCGAAACCAGTACAAAACCAGCGACCGTGTTCTCTTCGTTTTTTTCAAGAATTAGTTCACCTTTCCATAAGTTTAAATGGAGAAAAAGTCGACTGAAAACAAGAGTCTTCCACTGCGAAATATATTGTTTTTCTTAGTTCACCGCTTAGTTTAGTTCATGCAGAATAATACCAAAGTACGTTGGACAGCTGTCTGTGACCAAGGAAAAGGACACAGCTTCCCTGCACGCAAAAATCGTAGCGTGAAAGAGACAAAATTCTGAAAGACCTTTGATGCCGACAGTGGGGAGATCTGCGTTCAGCGGGGAGACCACTCTACATTTATACGGAGCGCGCAGAAAAAAAGGGGAAGGCACTTAGGCTAAAGGAAACAAGAGTATGCAAATAATCGTAATGCAGACGTCACGATTGCACTGGCTGTGTAGGCTGCAAAATGAAAATTACTCCAGACGAAACATCGATAAAGGAAATTTATAAAAGTGCCAATGAAGGATTTTACTAATCATTAGAAAAATACTAGTATCAATATAATAAAGTCATAGTATAAAAAGTGGGTAGAACTTCATTTATAAACATTTTGTAATCACTTTGATGGTGGCGATTTTTCGATTGTCTGATCCTCATTATCTCGCATATCCTCTTAGAATAAATTTTTCCATTCAAAATGTTTTCCAGGACAGGTACTAGGCTTAACATTTCCTGACTTATAAATCCAGAAAAATATTTCATTAAACGGAACTACATGAAGGTGAACGCGTCTTATACTTAAATTTCATCGAGCAGCAATCTACCGCAGTATGCTCAATGATTATCGATTTCAATATCATTAATTTAATAAGAAAGGAAAATTTGGTCCCCAAAGCAAAAGAATAAAAGCACGATATAAATGGAATCATCTGAAAGAGCTGCATATTGCTAGAATTTGCACCTGGCGAGTTAGAAGATTGGAAAGACGACGATAAGAACAGTCATGTTGAAGAAACTTGATTATTGCATCCCTTTATCATGTACTGTGCTATTTAACGCCGTGACGCAATGCTAAGGGACAATCAGGATACGAACCCGATGTGCGAAATAGATGTTTCGAAAACACTTGAAGTCTTGTAAAACATCCTTCGATCCACTCCATAAAACGAAGATAAAGAGCAATACGATATGAGATTACGTGATATGGAATGCCCTACTTTTTTCACGGAAATAACTCAACTTATCTATATTTATGACCCTATAGTTACAACCACTACATATTATAGCATCCCAAGAAAACAGAGCTTGTGAACACCACTTACGGGGGTTGGTGGAAACTTGAAAGTAAAGGGATTAACAAAAAGGTCTAAGTGTTGGTGTAAGAAATAATTAAATTAATTCAAACGATCGGTGAGTTAACTAAAAATTGAATGTGTAGAACTTCCCAACCTGGCGTTCATCACTTCACTGAAAATTGCAAGAGTTTAATAATCGGTAGGTTTAATTCGATTAAAATCCTCCAAGTTCCAAAAATAGAGTTTTAGTTGACTTTTAGTGAGCGAGATGCGACATTCAGTAAGGTCCGAATAATACTTTGCAGTGGCGAAAAATTGAGAGAAGAATGAGCCCTTTGGTGATAGAACTCAAAAGGTACAACCCAAGGGAAAAATGAAAACTGTTAAAAATGTCAAGGGAAATTATCATCATTAAAGAACATACTTGAAATTTTAAATTCATAAATCAAATGATTCAGGTGAAATAATATTACGAAAACTCTGAAAACAGGTAGGGAGACGACAAGAACTAACGACGACAGATTATACTAACTTTAACTAATCTAAGAAATAAGTTACAAAATTTGCAATTTCCACTTTTAAAAGCTTCTTCTTTATCCCGACATGTTTCGGTGCACTACACCATTGGCGTGAAAATGGTGTAGTGCACCGAAACA
>WURS02457607.1:0-13781 GCA_011762765.2 Rhinocypha anisoptera | reverse complement strand
CAGCCACCGCCGCCTTCCTCCGTACAACCCCCTACCCCCCCTCCCCCCCTGTTGCAAGTCCCTTAAGGCCTTCTTGCGGTGAAACACACCACCGACCCATCGTGGAAAATCCACCCGACCTCCTTGCAGGTTCCCTCAGGCTGAGCTGTGATTGGCGAAAACTCCCGAGTGCCGCTGACGAGAAAGGGTTTATGAAAGCATTCATTGCGTCTTGTTCGCAGCAAGCTTGAAACCTCCTTGTTCAACGAGCATCTTATCCTTTTTTTCATCAGCACGCTTTGTGTTAAACTTTAACAAACTCGTAAAGTTCGACCATAGATTTATCAGCGAAAGAGTTGAACTCATTCGTGTTACTGGTGCGCAGCTAGAATCTAGCCCCTTATGGCTTCCCTACAACCGTCCGTCTGCATCGTCATTCTCATCTCGATACATCTGGCAGCTCGAAACCAAAAATAATATATATCTGGATTAATTTTCAATCAATTTCACCTTCATAATGATGACATGCCACCTTTATTTAAATTTTTATCTCTTTTTATCTATGGACATTTTCATTTTTATCTACATTCAAATCTTGGGAAAAAAATCAGTTCCAAATGATCTATATTTTCGATGAACCCTCCAAGTTAATATATATGCCACCAAAGATTAATATTAACAAATCAACCATAGTCTTCAACCCTAAGGTCGTTTTGAGAGATGAAGGTAGAGCTCATCAGTTGCTAAGGCCAAGGGCGGGTGCAAATTAACACATCAAGGTGGGTGGGAAGGGCGGTTCATTTCCCTGTACCGCATGTGGTTTCTCAGAAAGACCTTGCACTCGGAAAATCACTCATCTTGGGTACTGGCTGGAGATGTCCAGAGCCGTCACCGGGGTACCCTGCCCAGTATCCAAGCGCTCTACTAACTGGGCTACCACGGCCTCCATTTTACGAAAATTAACCAAACACTTTCTTTCAAAGTAAAGATTTTCCATTAGGATATGAGTATAGTTATAGTCGTATAAATGAAATTTAACCCGAAGCATAGTAAATCCTTCTTATATCAGTTATAGACGATGCATAAGATAATTTTCTTTTACTTTTAGCTGTGTACTGTGTTAAAAGGATCGCGAAAAAATATAAATCAAACAAACCGTTGATAAGTACGGTTAACATAGGAATTTAAATTCGAGTTACGATAACTAAAATATCAGTATGATGTTTAAGTTATTACAAGTTACAGGTTATTTAGAACCGATGTCTATACAAATCAATCGTTAACAATACTATATCGTCTTTAAATCTGGGTTATTACCATGAAACTTATTATTATATGTTTCAAAACCCATCTCTTTTAGCAAGACTTTTGATTTAAAATTCCTAAAGATACACACAAGTACTGGTCCAATAATAGAGAGTTGACCAAAAATACCAAGGCCAGTTGTTTTCAGACGTCAAATAAATTTCATAATATCTATTAAAGACTACGGATTCCACGAATATTTCAGTATCAAATTATGTGCCTTAATAGAGCAGAGAGAAATGAAGACTTTGGCAAGTTACTGTTAAAAGAATTTGAAAATATTTCTGGTTTTCCCAAGGATTAAAAATTTAAATAAAAATTTTACTAATCCGCTACGATCAACATTTGAGGCACATTCTCGCACTGACTTAAAGCAAAATCGACGGGATCAACATTAAAACTACTCAAATTATGATATGTAACTGTTCACTGCACCATAGGTAAGATATGAGAGCCAGAAACATTATCTTGTCTTTACAGAACACGATGAGGCATCAAGAGAGACTGTCAAACTTGAAGCGAATAAGAAATATGAGCCAAAACTGAACTCAATGACAAAAATAAAAAACTTGTCCGTCCACGATAAATTTATTTCACGGCCAAGTTTCCGTCGCGTGACGTCACCTTCAGGTGTGCTTACAACAATTTTCAAGGACACCTGATGATGACAGTACGCGTCGAAACCCGGGCGTGAAATAGATTTTATGTGGAAGAGAAAATTTTTTCATTGATTTATTCAGTTATTGATCACTTCCACAAATCAACGCTCGAAATTACAACTACGCATGAGACAATGGATTTTTATTTGTGAGGGAGATTAAAGCGAAGGAGAGAAAAATAGATTCACCAAGATGTTTCTAATGAAACTAATTTTATATATTCCCTCTTGATGATATAACTGTTTCATATGACCAAATTTACTGAAACAAAAGAAGACAAGAGATAAAAGAGGAAAGTATTTCTGTCCAAATACGGTCACCTGTTTAAAATACTGCTTTCGGGGTATGGGCTATATACATATATATATATATATATATATATATATATAGTAGCACTTAGGAAATCTTGGTGGCGACGGAGCGCAATTCACTTGACACAAACATAGATATTTATAAAGAGAAAGACACAAACATAAAGAACACTCATAAGATTAGTTCGTACGTTTCGGCAGGAAAGCCTGCCTTCATCACGGCGACATTAGTTCTCTCTTCGTCGCTGAAGAAGTCAGGCTATCCTGCCGAAACGTAAGAACTAATCTAGTGAGTGTCCTTTCTGTTTTTGTCTTTCTCTTTATAAATATCTATATTTGTGTCAAGTATATATATATATATAAACATATAAATAGGTAATAAAGAAAGGCTCACATAATAAAGAGATATTTTGCCCCTTCTGAGAGAACTCTTCGACCGACGAAGGGACAAGCAAGCCCCGAAATATCTCTTCCTTATGTGAGTCTTTCTTTATTACCTATTTCTATGAGTGTATGTGTATAAGTGTGTGCGTGTATTCGTGTTTGCTGCTCGTCCAAGTTTTCCTGAAGTGTACATATATATATATATTCATTGATGGATAGGATGAGGAGATAGCATTCTCAGATTTGTCGCTAATCTCAATAAAAAATTTTTTTAAATGGTTTAAAAAATATTTTGTTACATCAAATAAAAATATTTATTTTCAGAACAAAACTTGCAAGCGAGTATTATATATTTTATTAATAGCGAGTGTATATATATTAAGTTTGACTGCTGTAATACACAATAATTAAAATAAAAACCGTAAATCAATGTAGAATATTGTGGCGCAACATGGAAGCACTTGAAATTGACACCAGAAATAAAATGTTTCGGCGGTCCATCTTCCTTCGTCAGACTTAAAAGAGTGACTTTCTCCGGGCAGAGAAAGGACCTCCCCGTCGTCAACTCCCCAACCCGGAGAAAGTCACTTTTCCTCTAATGATGGTGGAATTACACCCGAAACGTTACAATTTATCCTTGTCATGTTCATGCGTTTCTACGTTCTTTTCTTCTTTATGTACATTACGTTGTCGCTGTTCACTGATTTACCGCCGTCGTGTGTACTGTCATAACTCAGGTAACTCTGTTGCGGTCGGAGAAGGTGAATTTCGCCACTGGAAATTCCAAAATAACAAAACCCGTTTTTAGAAGAATATATTTTTGCACCCATGCCATCGTAAGGTTCATAAAAAAATTGTTTCAACTATTTTTTTTCTGAAAACTGAAGTTTCGGATATTAGCCCTTATGACAGAAGGCATATCCTTCACACATTCACAACGAAAGTGAGCTATTGGTTATTTCGAGCAATGTGTTGAACATATATTTTTAAATTAATTAATGCAACGAATACTCAAGTGTCAATAAGTAAATATTTAACTAGTGTAAAAGAATATTTAAGGATACACGATGAAAATTGGAAAAATAATGAAATTTTTAAATCAGACCTAAGTTAAACATTCTTAATATTATCATATAGCCAACTCGGTATGACGCTTTTAACAGAAATTTTTTTAAACTATTAAATGCAAGCCGAAAATATTTCTCGAGTCAGCTTCGTGCTTTTCTATTAATGATATCAACCATTACTATATTTTTCCGAGTAATAAAAAAGATGCTTGGATCACTGTTTAAATTTGTCTTAAAATAACCATAATTCCGTCACGCGTCTCGCCCTTTGAATGGAGAATTCCGCAAGAAAAAATACCTTATTTTGAAATTAAGAAACGGCAGACAAAAGAGGCCGTCAATGAAGAAGAGACTTTTGTTGCCGCAGAAAATAGATTAAACCTCCCCGATGTAATCGCATTTAACAAGAAGATTTTCCGTGGAGCAAAGTCGTTTAACTGTTGCCAAACGTCCCTGAAATAAATCACCAAAACGTGCTCGGGATCTTTCTCAACGACTACGTTTTTTTTTCAATAGTCATTACTTTGACTCAGCCGATCGCGTTATTTTCTCTCGGGAACAGGCTCAAGTGACATTTTTTTTTAGCTCAGTAAGAAGCCACCCCCGAAGTAGAACGCTCGGAACATTCGAAAGCTCTGAATTTATGTGGAAAATCTCCTTACCCCCATATGGTGTCTAAAGCCCTAAAATGAGACTAAAATACACTACAACGTGATCGCTCAGTCATATACGCCCACGTATCGACCGAGAAAGGTCGCTAATTACCTCCTTATCTCAAATGGAAGTCTTGCTTCTTTTTTCGTCTCTTACGTCTGACCCTTAACTCTTGCCGTAAAGCAAACTTACGTAAAATTGCAAGGGCTCTCATTAATACCCTGGTCTCCACCAATCCATTCCCTCCGTAGCTTGATGTACCTAATTAATGACTTGATAAAACAAGTTGAGAGCTACTAGTCCTCATGATAAACGGGAGGTGGCTTCCAGCTTGCTTTCAAAAAGTGAATCAAATATTGTGACAAATTAGTCGCTACTATATTTTAATTGGGACTACTCTGATGAGCCGTATGGCGAACACACATGTGTATGAAGAAAAACGTGTGGGCTTCCATTCGAGACACTGGAGAGGGATTAGTCGATGCCAATCGAATCCCAAGTCACAAATTCCTTAGAGGAAATTTTGTTTGTGGGATATTACTTGGGTTTTCAAATTACCAAAGCCTAATTATAGACCCCGACCTCCACCCAACGGTGTTAATAATTTAGTGTATTCATTGTTTTCAAATCATTTTGCTTATTTTGAATCAAAACTTTACGTATGGTGTTTTATAGTATGTCCTTCGCAATACCTCGGAGCCGAATCGATGTATTCAAAAGCAGCGATCATATGGACAACTAACTTTTACAGTCAATTTCTAACATTTGTCGAAGCCTACGTACTTTAATTTAAAGGCTGTATTCATATTTTTATTTTTCATTTCATATCACGAAAAAATTGAGGCGTTGCTTCAGACGTAGCGCATGAAATTAAGGAAAAGGAACATGGAATCGTCTCAGAAACATTGTCTCTTAATGAAACTCACAAATGTTTGGAGGAAGGTACATTTAAGTTAAATGAAGTGTCGATGAGAAAAAGAATGACTGTTCTTCCTGAACGGAACAGAATAAGAGGGGGGCCTTCTATAAATTGAATTCGCCGATAATTAACCCCAAGAGGGAAATCGTCACTGTGATTTTTCTGTTATAAGTATATACTTCCTGAAAACAAAATTTCAATCTAAAAGCGTAATCACTTTCCTTTATTGAAGAACTAAGGCAGATAAACCGGCCTTTTGACTGTAGTCAACGTTGATAAAGCTTTAAAAATACGAACACAAATTTCGCCCACTTTCCAAGTCCAGAATTGGAAATAAAACTGAATTGAAAGGCGCTAACGCCAGAAGCTTTGTAAATTACATCGTAGAAAAATGTTTTCCTACATCGAGAAGTCCGGACTTCGCATTAATTGTTTATCCACTGTTCAATTGAAGAGTTTAGGGCGATGGGCATTTCTTAATCCAACCCTATCTCTCGCCGAAATAAAGCGACACTCTTCTTGTTTTTCTTCCTAATCCCAACGATCCGTAAATTTTCAACTCAAAACTTTCTGAAACTCGCTCGTCTCCACCTTCCTCGCCTTGCCTTCCACCAAATTTTAAAGGGGATGCTCGGTGCCGGAATCGGGAGATTTAATCTTATTCGCACACATCAAAAAGGAGGGGGAAAAAAATACGCTCGCGCGCGCACACAGAGACACGGAGGACATATTCGCGCAAGTCAAGAAGGGGGGGAGGAGGGGAATTAATTTTAAATGAGGAATAACCGAGTCGAATGCGGGACGCGAATTTTCAAACGGCAGGGAGAATAAAAGTTGTTGGCTGGAATGGAGGGAGGATGAAACATATGGCGTAAATGCTTTATTCGCTCTTCTCTCTAAAAAAAAAAGCACAACACGTCCCTTTGGCACGTCGTTCGTCTCCGCCCTCCCCCTCTCTCCTCTCCTACTGTGCCTCTTACCCGCCTCCGTTCCTCCATTCTCTTTATGCCGAGACCCCGCTATGCGTTGAATCGATCAGAGGAGGTTTTCGCATCTTGGTATACTACTCCCCGCCCGAGAACGCGAAGTAAAGATAACAAGAATGAAATAATGAATGCGCGGACGGAAAAAAAACGACTTTTATTCCTTGGGACGAAATAAAATGTACTCTACCGGAAAAGCGTAAGAATAAGATAATACGAAAACAGAACTTCCAGATTTCAGCTAGGAAACGACAGAGGGTAGATTTCAGATCGTTTATTTTTTGAGGTTTTCCCGGCGAATGGATGAGTAGAAAGATTCTCGGATTCCCATCCGGGTGAAGGCGTTGATGTGTGCGCCGATGTTTCGATGGCTGAGTCTGCCATCGTCTTCAGACGCACCCTGAAGATGACGGCAGATTCAGCCATCGAAACATCGGTGCACATCAACACCTCCACCAGTATGGGAACCCGAGAATAGTTCCTCGTCTTGACCTTGTACCTTGTAAGGACAGTTTTTAGTTGTTGTCTATGCTTGTTGTGAGCGGTCTGACATTGTCTAGCATGTTTTGTAGTTCTCGTATTAGTTTTTTTGCATGATAGTTTCTTCTTTTTATGTGTAATGCATGACTTGTATCATGTGTATGTGAATGTATGGTGGTGGCTCACCCCCCTGCCACACGCCCTCGTGACGGCTTGCAGGGTATTATGTAGATGAATCTTTCTACGCATTTTCAGACTACTTTGTAGGATTCTTAAAAAAACAACTGCGACGCATTGAAATTTGACAACTTAATATTTACGAATCTTAGCTTACAGTCAAAGCTGTATCCTTCCGCGAATGCAGTGGTGTATCGTATCACAGACAATATACGGCCGATGCAATAGGTGGAGGGATATTTATGGTGGAGTGATAAGAGATAACACCTACTCATAATAGATCTCAATTTCGAAAGCATGGACTTTTCACAGTTGAGCATAATCCTCTATGAGGATACATCAAATGAAGTTCACTTAAGTCGATTATCTTGGGACCTGTATTCTACATTTAGTTCTGAATGAAAATTTAAGTAACACGAAACTTTATCGGACCCAACACTTTTTTCACGCACTAGTTTAATATTTCTTATCCAAGGCGAGATGCAGGAGGCATGAATCACATTATGGTTGGAGGAAATGGATTAGTTATGGGGGATGTAACACGCCAGATGTAATCTCACAAGCTTTTAGCTATAGACAGTACTATCAGAAACAAAATAAAACGATTGATCGTCAATTATTAGCCAAAGTTCAAACTCTAAGACCTGAATAAAATATTAAAACTGACCTTAATAATAATAAGTTTTCCATTGGAACTGTTTAAAATGTAGATAAGTACGTATAAGGGGCCGAATGCAAATGCGAACGGGGCTAAAAATCCTTCGATAAAATGTATGCAAAACTGCCCAGAAAAGTTTACCAGCCATTTTGAGACGCCATCGATTGAAGTGAATATCGTTAATAAATATTCATCGGTACTTGAGCGTTATGCGTGAAGAGCAGGTCAAAGCCGACTCTGGGATTTTCATCCATATTTTATTTAAGCCAAAGTACTTGATTTGGGACGAAAATGGCAAGAAACTCATATAAAATGCAAGAATATTAATCAAAAGACCATCCAGTAAAACCTTAAAACTCCGAAGTCCTTTTTCATTTTCGACCGCAGCACGTCTTCCTTCTCATACTTTGGCGTGAAGCTGCGACGAGAATGAAATTATTTTTTATGCTTGCGAATTTTTTTAGCATCGTCAAAATCTGCTTCTATTTCTCAGGCAAAAACCACCACATTTAGTGCACGATATTTTCACATTTCCCAGCAAAACCAATATGCGTTTTCCTATTTTATATACTCTATGCATAGGAAAGAAAAAATAGTATTTCTTTGAATCCAGTGCATGGAACCCTATTTCACAATAAAAGCTGAGAAAATAAACGTTTAGTAGGCCTTTAGATGATCATTTATTCTTTTCCTTGATTCCAAATATATATATATCGGCAAGTGGAAAGTCCGGGTTCAAGTCCCGGCTGAGGGCAGAACTTTTCTCTCATATGAATTTGTCGGTTTCCATCATATATTTTCAACCACATTGTGTGTTCGTCCTTTCATGTGTTCCTATCCCTTTTCCTAATTTACTATAATTTGAATGCTGAATTTTCGCCAGATGGCGGTTACTTCCGTATGAATGAGTATATATATATATATATATATATTCCCTCCTGAACGGACGAAGGTGGTGGTGCCACCGAAAATTCTACACCACTGTGAGTTTTTTCTTTTTGTGTCCTGTGTCTCTGTACGTTCCACTAGTGTTCGATCCAATATTATTCACATTGTGAACCTTTTCGAAGTGATTATATATATATAAATATAGTATATACTATAATCCTACGGTGTTGTCAGGACGGGAAAGAAAAGAAAGCACTCTTCATGCAGGCGTTTACCTACGTTGGTGGCTTTGAATAATTGTCGTTTTGTTTAAGATCTGTTAAAGGAGGTTTTTTTTTCGACGCGGTTCCCTCAGGATGAGCCCCTAAAAGCTATAAATTACTCCGAGGGAGGAGGAGGAGTGGAAGGAGAGGGGGGGGGGAGAGGGAGTGAGAGAGAGAGAGAGAGAGAGTGAGGAAGGGTGGAATCCGCGTGTGAGAGAGGAGTGGGAGAGAGAGAGAGAGACTCGGAATGATTATTTATTTTATTCACCTCGGAGTTTGGATGAGTGCAAAAGGGCAATAGTCATAGTAATATTGACCACGAGGGTCTAAGCGGCGGGGTTAGGCGTGGGAGTGAGAGATGGGATGGGGGCGAGTGGGGGGGAGGGAGAAGAAGGGTGTGTACGGCGGAGGGGGAAGGGAGCGAGAGGGGAAGAGCAACCCCCCCCTTCGCCCACCTCCGCGGCTGTGGGAGATCGGAAACAGGTTTTGGTTCTCCTCGCGCATATGCATATTAATAGAGTTTGATTTGTGTTTTGGGTGCAATCCCCCCCCACCCTTCCCTCCCACCCCATCTTTCGGCCTTCTTCTCCCCTCTCTCCATAGACCTCCCTTTTTAACTTCACCCAAACGCCACGCAGACGACACCTCTCCTTGTCCCTCTTCCTTTTTCAGGCGAGAGACCACGGCCGTTGGTCACCTCTGGGGAGAAGGGCGAGGAATACTTAGTCTCGTCCTAATGGCGGGCAGTTACCGCATTTGGGAGACGTGGTTCGGGTGGAAGGAAGAAGGGAAAATGAAGGGATTGTGCTCGATGGGCGTGGCGGAGGCATTGCGACCCCACCACCATCACCGTCGCTTTAGAGTGGACACTTTGGTGGGTCACTGTCCACACGCAATAATAATAAATAGTGTCACTCCCGGTTAACGGCGGCGAAATACTCCATGGAGGACGTCATTTGAAGCCTTCCTTTTTTTATGACTTGGATTCATTCGAATGATTCCTAATTAAAACCGAACCACCTTTCAATACACTCTTCTTTAGGGGTTACTGGTGGTAGAAGGGACTATTTAGTTTCAACCTCGCCTCAATAAAGGCGTTTTAATATTCGTGGTTCGACGTTGAGGTATTTACGTTTCCGTATCTTCCCGAGACTTTTATGAAAGGAGTTTTACAGGCAGCAACTTTTAGGCAATCTCACCTCTCTAATATTTGGAAAATCACCACTTAAACTATATCTCGTACCTAAAACAATATCTCTCTGCCACACCTTTATCTGTAATTTTCCAAGAGTTGTTCCTTATCGTACTCTATATGTGATATTTATAAACGATTCCCTGAAACTTTAAATGTAGGTCAATTGTGTTAGTTTTAAGAATAGGTTCGTATTGATGCAGAAATTCGATTAAAATTTGAAAGTTAAATTACAAATCGTGCTTCGTAAACTTTTATCAAATCGTCATAATTTGTCGATCCTCATCTGTCACTTTTGCCAGTGGCTGTCTGCGTTCTTGTGAGAGAGGATTGCTTCGACAAGTTTGGCGATTTGGGTGTCGCCTAAAGGAGTTTAGTTTCATTTGCTTTAGTCTCGAATCTCACCATACACTCGGAGTAAGTGCACTATACTTATTATTTCACATCGTGAGGAGCAGATTGGGAATAATACATTTAATCGAGCATCTGTGTGATCCACAATAGGACGGGCGAGCTTCTAACGCAATAACTTATCCCCTTGGCATAACACTCCCAAGTGGGCACACATGATACAGGTGGCAGAACTGACACGTTGACCCGAAGATTGATCGGAACCCAGAAACTAAACTCCGCCTGAATAAAATGATAATAGGCCGCATTCCTCGAGAAAATCCTCAACTACTAGTCCTTCGCAACTTTTCTGGGAAAAAACTTCTCTTTCGGTAAAATTCTCACCGAAGACCGAAATATTTTTCTAAAGGCTACCCGTTTTTCTCTCTTTTACCGCAGCTACCCCCACACCCCCTTGTATAGATGTCACCGCTCTCGGGCCTACCAAGCCTTTGTATTACGATATTCGCGTAGTTTTTCTTTTTTTATGCTCCATCCGAGAATCCATAGTCCGTTTACTTTTGTATCGCATTGGATTTTTTTTGCGGCCACGGCACGCCCGTCTTTCAGCGAGAGAGATCTCTGCGGAGGAAATTCGATGCGAAACTTTACTAGGACTACAGGGCTCCGCGGGCGTGAGATAAATCCGTAGAGAAAGGAATGGAAGTAAGTCCAGGAAATGTGGCAAAATTAAAAAAATATATATATATATATATATATGAGAGGCTATACTCAATTCAATGGAATGTAAGTTCCTTCATGAATCTCTAGTTCCTACACCTCGTCCACTGATTGATCGTGATTTCCCAATCCCCCCCCCACAACCCTCCACCCCTTTCATCGCACTACTCTCCCAGAGTACTGCTCTGCATGCACTCGTATGTCACCATCGGAGTAAGCATCCGTTGCCAGAGGGCTCTCTCTGTCCACGCCCAGTGCAACCATACTCTAACTAGAAGATCCGTTCGGCCTTAGTGTCAAGTCCGTTCCATCCTAGAACAGAGATGGCATATAATTAAACTAAGTTCGAAGTGCATATTTTTTAAACGGCAATGATTAATAAAGAACTAAAAAATATCAGCCATGCATGCGTGCGTGTTAGCATTTTCTCATTTCTGCTTATATATGCATGTGTGTATAGGTGTGTCTATGAAAACATATACACATTTGTGTATACATATGTGTATATATATGAGTATTTATACATACATAAATAACTGTAAGAACTTCCTCAACTGTAAGAACACTCTTACAATTGAGGAAGGCTTCACATGCAGCCGAAAGCTCCTGTTAAAAAATCGTCTCTTTTTATGTGTTTCTGTATTTTTCATGTACTATTTGTACCGTCGAAAACCATATATATATATATATATATAATATACACATATATATATAATACATATATATAATATATATACACAAACATTCGAATAATAGGAAATAAGGAAAGGAAACACATAAAAGGACGAACACAAAGTGTGGAAGAAATATTTGAAGGAAACTGACAAAACATATGAGAAAAAGTTTCATATCCATATACACCCCTTTCCATCAACATCGTCGTCAGTATTCCTAACCCACTCCGTCGGATGCTTCCTTTACAAAAACTTCCTTCCCGAACAAGATTCCCCTCTAGCCTTTACCTCCTCCCTCCCCGCATTTCCCATTTCCATACTAAACAAATTCCTTCTCTTCTCTTACCCTCTCAATCTCTCATCTACGTGCTTCATTTCCTTCCCTCTTTTCGGCTCTGCTACTCAGGACCCACTTTCTCTCTCTCTCTCTCTGTCTCCTCTCTTCCTTCTTTCTTAATGTCACCATCCCTCGACTCCGCGCCTCCCTCTTGTGTTCTGTAACAACGAGCTGTCTTTATCCCATGGAATCCAAGCGTCAAAGAGAGAGGTCTTATTTTTAGAAAGGACGTCTTCTCCCTCCTTCAAATACCAAATTTTCTTATTCCATTGAAACCTTTGAATAAGTCTCTTTCATCTGTTTCCCATTTTTACAGAGCTTATTTTCGCTCTTCAACGTGAAATCAGCGTTTCTCCCAGCAACCAATTACCATAAATAAGATCTTTCGGGTGGAATGCATACAAATGGGTTTGTAAACCTCATTAAAGGTTGCTAGAGACGTGACTCCTGCCTAATATGTGAGTTTTTTTTCCTTCCCTCTCACGGATCTTCAACTTCACTTGAGCTGTACACAAAACTGACAGTTTAATTTCTTCTCTACCGGGATTTACATAATATATTGTAAATATTTAATGAATTTCTGAGATAAAAAAACAAAGTGATTTTTCTGAAGTGATTAGTAAATTTATTTTCCAATCGTAATATAATTTTCCTAAAAAAAGTATGGGTGCATGCAATGAAAGTGGAGTATTATTCCGATAATAAAAATAAGGATTTTGTTGTTTTATAGCTCTTTATAGTGTTATGTAGTTTTTAAATATGATTATATACCTAATCTCAAGAAATATGTTGTAATATCTCTTAAAGAAGAAAAAGTACAAAAATCTTGTTTGAATTCGAAGCTATGAATGATAAAGCAAATGATTTGTTGCATTTAGATATTTTGTTTATTCTTTTTACTGTTGAAATTACTTCTATGCAGTGAACTCCTGCAAAACTTAAAAGTTCATCTACGTTTTTCATTTATGACGTTTGTCAATTTGAAGTTCTTGACTTTTTACCCATTCATATTCATAAATTCAGTTTGTAGTCGGCGTTTTCATTCTGCCGGAAGACGTAGTTGGGTATACAATCAGCTTTACGGATTAATATTCCCATGCAGTACTATAAAGTGCTAAGCTCTGACACCTTCAGAAAAACAACCATGACAATAGTGGGTTCAGAAATTACTTAATGTTAGCTCTTAAACTTGTGTTTATAATCTTTGAAACGTTTCTTCTTAAAAAAATTCCCCATCATAAATCCGACGTTGGGGTGCATGCTTATACATTACTAGCGAATAATGGGATGGTGGGGAATCTTGATTGTATCCGCCGCTTTGAAGTCTGTCTGGGACGGGAACCAACTTGCCATCAGTAATCCCCTCTCCTTATTTTCTTATAATCTCCCTTGTCATTTATGCTCCCCACCCTCCTCGACTTTGCATCGGAGGAATAAAGGAAGGCAGAAGAGGCAGAGGAGACCACATGTCGTGCTCCGCTCTCCCAACAGTGCACTCTCCCCCTTCATACCTCTCTCCCCCTCCCTCCCTCTTGTCGTCTCGCCTCCACGGACAGCCTCCCTCCCTCTTCCTCAATTCCTCGTCGTTCACATTCACCTTCTTCATTCCACATGCAGACGTGATGGCTCTTAGAATGGAGGGGGATGGCAAAAAGAGAGAAAAAAATAAGTCAATATTTTCGCTCTGCCCTGAAGAAAGGGGTAGTGGTGAGGGAGTAAGGAGGGTGAGATGGTCGGAAGGCGGGGTATGACGGTGCCAGGGGAGGCTCGAAGCAGATGT
>WURS02457596.1:0-13781 GCA_011762765.2 Rhinocypha anisoptera | reverse complement strand
TTAGATTCGAATCGGTGATGAATTCGAATCACAACAGTGAAAGTTGGATTCGAATCGGTTAAGCACAGTGGAAGTAGGGTAACTTTCATAGTACAACAAAAAATGACAGAGAACCAAAAATGCAAGAACATGAACATAGAAACATGAACATGAATATAGAAACCCACGACCATACTTTTCATTCATTAATATATAGGAGATATAAACAAAAAAAAGTATACTAAATAGGTTTAACTAACTGGTCTAATTTTCTACTCCGTATTGCATTCTCGATGACTGCCATTAGCGAGGGCTGAGCATAACTGACGTTGTTCTCGATACTCCTCGGAACTGAAATATGATCCTTCAAGTCACGCTGTTGAAAGTCGACCACGTGAAAGCCGAGTCGTTGGAGCAGGCGTCGATTGAGATATGACGAGCCTCGAACGTTGCCATCCCAGGTAAAATCCTTGGTCATCAGTACATTCAGTGCGATGCAACCCTTGAAGAAGTTCGACTTGAGTAGATCCACATTGAACGGGTCACAATCGTGAAACAAATTGTTCAATTCGTTTTTTACTAAGCGCTGCGTTTCAAGTTTACGCATCAGACGGTCGTTGAGAATCACTGGAAAGGGATAGGCCGAATGAGGTAGGAGATCCATCAGTCGAGATCGTGGACCATAACTTGCTTTGAGAGTGTCTTGGAATACTCGAAGAAAGCGACCTCGTTTGCTGTTGATTTGATTTACAAAAACCGAGGAACTTAGCTCGGAACGGCACTTGGTGATCTGATCCTCGGTAAAGAAGGACTGCGTTGGTAGCTCCAGTCGAAGAACCGATTCAATGGTCATTAGAGTCGATTCAAGAGGCATTTTTGTTACTTCTAGTTGGAACAAAAAATAAATAAATAAAACAGTTTAATTAAGCTTTCACACTTTTTATTAAAAAATAATTGAAAATTGATAAGTAATTTTTAAAAAATAATAATTTATAATCGGACAAAAATTTTGAATTCGTGAAATCATGAATTTTTAAAAATTAAATTTCGAATTACCGCAATTTTGCGAATTTAAATTCTTAAAAAAAATTTATATTCACAAATTTTTGATTTTACGAATTTTAATTAAGCAAAATTAAAAATTTTAAAATATTATAATTAAAGTTAGCACACAAATTTGCGATTTTACAAATTTTAAATTAGAGATTTCGCAAATTAAAAATTTAGAAAATCATCGTTCAATAAATTCATTTTTTATATTCGTAAAATTACGGTGGTACTTCGAAATGGTTTCAAAACGCTATTTAACGAATTTATTAATTCATTTAATAATCCAGAATAAATTCGCAATTTAGTGAATTTTTTAAAAAGTATGTTCGAGTAGAATCATTCACCATTATCAACAAACCTTGTGATTTGGAGAGAAATTCCGGCTGGCGACACATACGAATCAATCGGTAGGGAAAATAATCGAGAGTTAGAAGAAAAAGTACGATATCGTACACATGGTACGGATAGATTTGACTCTCCTCGCACTTTTCAAGATACTGTTCCAACTGGTTCAACTTGTCCTTCCTACACACAAACTGAAGATTGGCAAAGCAAAACAAGAGTTTATCGATGTCCTTGATTCGAAATCCGGATGGATTGTCTATGAGTCGATCAAACGCCATCTTGTAGATTCTCTTCTGGAACAGGAAGGAAGAGTTAAGTAGATTTAGCAGATGGGTGAGACAGATGTTCGACTCGAGAAGGTTAATTTGATGCCGGTAGAAGCCTTCGACCAGAAGACGGAGTTCGCTTCGAATTTGTCTCGCATCAAAGTCGATGGTGCTCAGTGAAAAACGAATCACCTTGAGAATGGATGCCACTGAGATGGTGCCACGAACTTCGCATTTATCCAAGGATAACTCTCGTTGGCAGTGCTTGAGATAGTTCATCAGTAAACTGTACGGCAATTGAGTTTTGGTTTTGAAGAATCCCATTCCGATTATGGCCAGATCGTCAAGGTTGAGATCTTGGCGTGTCGCCAGGTAGTGGTCAGTCTTGTCAATCACATTGCTTGCCATCGAATCCATGGAACGTTTGAGGTTGAGGTAGAACATCACGTGTAGTAGAGTCTCCTTGTCCCACTCGAGTGAATCGCATCCGACGATTCTCTCCGCCAGTGTTCCGATAAAATCAATTTGCAAGTTCAAGCCAAGCTCAAACCATAGATTTGCAATTTGAAACAATTTGCTCAAATCCCGTTGCCATGTGTCACACTTTACCAATTGCACTGTAGCATCGTTTAGGGTTTTCCAAATCTTGGTAAAATTGGATGAGAGAAAAACACGATTCCAGTCGGCTTCGGTAGCCAAAACCGGAACACATTCTACCAAGTGCTTCAACAAATCAATCGCTTCATCATGACTTACCAATGAAAGCCTTTCCACTATCCGGTCTAACTGTTCTTCATTAGTCTTGTTATTCTTAAACAATTCACCCGACAAGATAAGCTCTTTAAGAGACTTTAAAACTGGATCTTGATCACATGGATTCACCGTGATATTATTATCATTATTTTGCTTGATTAATTGATAGGCAAAAATGTTTTCATAAGGCACAAATCTAAGGCTACTGGGACGTTGTTGTTTGATTTCAGGGTTGTACAAAGTAGACTCGATGTTTTGAAAGTATTCCGAGAGACTCTGTTGTTGCTGGTGAGTGGTTTGAAACCGAACGTTTCGGGTGAAAGGAAACTGAGGTTTTATTACAAGAAGATTTCTACACCAAGCTGGATGTGGCAGTAAGGCATTGTTGTGAAGAGATCGTTGACTTGGTGGTAGATGTCTCGAGGCGAGTGGAAGGGTTCGGGTGGTGGTCAACAAGGCTCGGTGGAGATGCATGGTTGTGGATATATGAGCGAGAGAGAGAGAGAGAAAAAGGGTAAAAAGGGAGAGAGAAAAGGGAGAGAGAGAAAGAGAGAAGGGAAGAGAGAGAAAGAGAAAAGGAGAGAGAGAGATCACATGGGCGCGAGTATGTTTTCAGCACGTGCTCCAAACGAAGCGGTATCGATGAAGTCGTCCGTTGCGCACCCAGCTGACTTTGCCAAAGCCGCATGCCATGTGACACGAGTACCACAAGTGTATGAGTGAAAATAAAGAAAAAAGTGTGTGTGTTTGTTTACTCGAGGTAGGGCACCCGCATTTTTCGGTGCCATTTGGACCATCTCCTAGTCTTCTTGGCAGCTTTATGAGCTCTAAGGTGGAGCAATGCTACCAGGTCGACTTTTGTTGCAGATTTGCAGGGCCAAGTGGCTAACACAGGTGCCAACACGCGTTCTACTCGGAAGGATTCCCAGTGTTACTCTTTCTCCTTGCAGCTACTTTTCCGCACAAAGTTCACAGCCTGATTGCAAATACAAGGTTGCCGTGATTGGCAGTGGGCCTGCGGGTTTCTACACCAGTCAACAACTTCTCAAGGTGTGCTATACTAATTCAAAAATCCAATTGCAGAAATGTCAGATGAATAACATTGAGTTGATTTTGTCCTTCGTAGAATCCAAATATCTCGATTGATATTTATGAAAAGTTCCCAGTGCCGTTTGGATTGGTTCGCTTTGGTGTAGCACCTGATCATCAAGAAGTCAAAGTATATACTAGTTTGATTTTGGCGAACTGACATAATTGAATCTCTATTAATATTTTTAGAATGTGATCAACACGTTCACTAAGGTAGCATTGAACGAAAGGACGAGATTTTTGGGAAATGTGGACATTGGAAATGATGTCACATTGAGTGAACTTCGTGATGCGTATCATGCCGTGGTACTGTGCTACGGTTCATCCCAAGATGCAATGCTCGATATCCCAGGCGAGAATCTTGGTAACGTACACTCGGCTCGTCGGTTCGTTGGATGGTACAACGGGATTCCTCAGGACAAGGATCTCAACCCGTCGCTAGACAGTGAAACTGCTGTGATTATTGGCCAAGGCAATGTGGCACTGGACTGTGCTCGGATTCTGCTCACCCCACTCGATGAGCTCAAGACCACGGACATCACGAAACACGCTCTGGTGCAACTGGTGCAAAGCCAGGTGAATCGGGTGATCATCGTAGGTAGGCGTGGCCCGATGCAAGCCGCCTTCAAGATCAAAGAGTTTCGCGAGATTACCAAACTTGAAGACTGTCAAGTCAAGATTGACTGGACTGAGCAGAATCGCAAAGATCTCGACCTATCGTCCCCACTCATTGTAAGATTACATAATACATAATAATAAGAAGGGAGAGCTGAGCTCTCGCCTATGAGCAGGGCGAGGGGAGTCAGACTAGCTTAAGTTTCAATGACCTGATTCTCGGGCTTCTTTGGAGCCTGGGACCCCAAAGTCTCATCCAATTTTTCATTGCAACTTTCTCAAATTTTATTTTCTCAAAAGGGTTCTTTTTGTAAAGTTTCAGTTTTTTTGGTGCACGGAAAGTATACTAGATTTTTTGTGAAAACGGACAGAAACATGAGATTAATAGGAGGGCTTTTGCAGCAAAGCTACTTCTCGCCCTGTTAATTACACAGTATATTCAGTATACAGTATACACAGTATATTCTTCCTGACTTAAATTTTACCAAAAATCTAGAATGATATTTATAAGTCTGATGTCTAGATGAATTATAATTATTGATTATCCAAAAAAGTTCTAGAATTTCAATTTTATCTCTAAATGACTGTTTCTGATTAACACAAATTATTGATTTTTGGCAACTTTTTTTACCAATTAGCTCATTTGAAAGATATTTTCAAAGGGCACGTTTTGTTCAAACTTAAATATTTTAATTAACATTATAACATTAAGTATTTTCGTTTCAAATTTTTTGATCAAACATAACCCTTGATAAAACTTTTGAATGAACTTATGGTAATTGGTTGAATAAAAGTTGACAAAATCAAAAATTGATGTTAATCAGGTAATAGCTATTTAGAGATAAAATCGAAATCTTAGAACTTTTTTGATGATGAATAACTTAACTAATAGATATTATTTTATTATATTATCAAGTTAGGAAGAAATAAAGTGAAATTTGAAATATTGTGTGTTATATTTCTATTATATATTTTTAAAACATTTTTTTAATTAAAAAAAATTTTCCAAGAACTCGCTACCCCGTCCACGGAAACGAATGGCGGAGCTATACCAGAAGATAATCGAGTCGAGTGCCGAACCAGAGTTGACCTCGAAGGAGTGCATCCTGAAGTTCTATCTCTCGCCGGTGGAGATAGTATCGAACGGAAATGATAAATCACCGCGCGTCAAGAGTGTTCGCTTCAAGCGTAACACACTGGACGATTACATTGCGGAGAATGGCAAGATTATCTCCACCACTGATGAGGTGGTAGAAGAGATCGAGTGTGGTTTGGTGATTCGTTCGATCGGTTATCGTGCCAAACCAATCGATTCATCGTTGCCATTCGACGATCGGCGAGGAGTGATTCGCAACCAATCGGGTCGTGTGGTGGACAATCTCGGGTTGTATTGCTCTGGCTGGGCCGCGTTTGGTGCCACTGGAGTGATTCTCAACACCATGAACGCTAGCTTCGAGGTTGGCCAGATTATCACTGATGACCTCGAAAGTGGACGACTTTCCTCAGGCACCAAGGGTGGCTTTGCTCAGATTGGCCCGATTCTATCCAGTCGCAACTCAAAGATTGTCGACTTTATCGATTGGCAACGAATCGATCAGTTCGAACGGGAACGTGGCCAGGTGGAGGGCAAACCACGCGAGAAGGTGGTCTCGGTGCCCGAGATACTCAATCTGAAGAACAAGGACAACAAAACCGACGATACCTAACCTCAAGTTTTGGTTTCCACCAAATAATTTAGACTTGTATATAGAACTTAGAGCTCAATTTTCCAATTGTTTATCTTGTTATAATTTATGCAATTTTGTTGTGAAACTGAATTTTATTAATATTAGTATCACTTCTTTTTTGGGATATATATTAAAATTTTTGAATATCAAATATTAATATTCTTTATTATATATTAACGAAAAGTATGCGCGTAGGTTTCTATGTTGATTCGATTCATTCTATGTTTTGGCATTTTTCGTTCTCTGCTACACTTTTCGCACATGCGCAGTAAGATTCGAATTCTTAACCGATTCGTTAACTTCGAATTCTTTACTTAACTTTTTTTTACACTTCAAATTCGATTCGATCCTTTTATAATTCGATTTTTATAATTACCATTCGAATTCTTATAATTCGAGTTTGACGTTTGCATTTTTGTCGCTTTTTTTTGCTCTAAGAGTTTTAGCTCCAAAATATCCTTAAAATCTATATATAATCACTGTTCAAAACAAGTCAAATTGGATTTCGCATTACAATGTGAGTTTTATTATAAATATAATTATTAATTTTATTACTATTTTAAAATGAGAAAAAAATTGACTTAAATCTTCAGCTTGTTTCATTTGTTTATATATAAATTATAATAATAATAATTAGAATTAGCAAATATATAATATAAAATCAAGAGAAAAACAAAATAAAATATTGAACTTGGTTTTTATATATATTTATATGTTAGAAAGGTGTAAGACGAAAAGTACACACTCCAAGCTCCAAGAGTGTCGGTAGAGTAGCGAAATGAAAGCATGATCCAAAAAAAACAGCAGAAATGTGACACACATTCAGTTAGCTTGCTCGTCGGAATCATCGTCAAGAACAATGTGTTCTTCGCTGACGAGAAAATCAAACTCCTGATAGTCGTACTCCTGTTCGGATTCCTCCGAGGTGATACCACGCAACTCGAGCAACTTGGGTAGGCTTTCTTGGATGATCTTGCGATTCTTCTCCACCACCTCTCGATACGCAGTCTTCTGTTCCTGTCGCTTGGCGATGATCTCCTTGGAGAGCTTCGACGATGCCATCCGGTCCTTGTCGTCGAACTCCTTGGCGTAACTCTTCAGATTCTTGCGAATCTCCTTGATCTTCTCCTCGGAGAGCAGGGTTGGTGGTCGGGGCCGCCATAGGAATTGGCACAGACGTTCCATGGACTGCTTGCGCAGGTTGCGCCCGTTGAAGGACCATATCCAGTAAGCGTTATCACTCTACAACAAATATATAATCAACAATTTTAATACATGTTCTTTTTGGGAGAGATTCACCAATCACGAGTGAAAACAAATTTAATATCCTGGTAGCTCAATCTGTGAGAAAACCGTTTTTTGTTGCATTAAGTTAATGATTAATCCTCTCTCCATCAAATTTCATGGAAGATCGACAAATTGAACCAATTGTTAGACCGAACCAAACTGTAGTTCACCAATTAAACTGCAAAAGCTAAACTGGCCCGAGTTTAAGGTTTGGTTAAGCTAATCGGCTGTTAGACTCGGTTTTCTCGGCCTTACTTGAGAATGTAATAAAAATGTTATGCTTATTTAACATTCAGCTGGTTTTTAGGAGTCACTTTGGATCCAAGGCATTTTTTATTAAAATCTGAAGTCCTTGACCTACAATTCTATATTATTTATAGTTCTTAAAAATTAGTTGAATATAAATAAATAAATAAATAATAATTTAAGTCTAAAAAAGTTAAGTTTTCAAAATAGTTTCTAAGAGTATAAAAAACACAACCTATCCGAGTGTCGAACAAACTTTTTGAAAGGTTTCTGCATTATTTTTGTTTCTCTCATAATCTTGAATTAACCCCTCCTTCCCCCTCTCAATGAAATATCCATGAGTACACTGGCATCATACTGCTATCTTCTATTCCTTTTGTATGTATATGTCTTCAAAACACTCAGTTTAAAGTCAAATACCTTGTTGGTCCAGTAACTGACAGTGGAGACAACATAACGACCGGTGGGATCCCATTCGATATCGGTAAGTTTGAAGTGCTCAGCGCTGTTGGTGACGGTGAAGTCCGAGGTGTCGATAAACTCGAGTGCATGGTTAGTGCCACGCAAACTCGCCAATACGATGTACTGGCCAGTGGGCGACCAAAACATACTGTTGAACTGCTTCTGCTCAAATTTCTCTGTAACCAAACAAATATACAAGACCAAATTAGATATAAATGCCATATAATAGAGCAATAAAACAGTACTTAGAACCGTAAGCTGAGCACCCTGCTTGATGCCATAGAACGACACAGTGTAGTTGGGTCCATCGCCGTGAATGATGGCAAACTTGGATCCCACAGGTTCCCAGTTGAACGCCACCACTGGTTCTTTGATCTCAATACTATCCAGTGGAATCTGCTTCTCGCGAATGTGAAACAAGTCAAAAGTATAGTAGAGTCCGGTGTATTTGTTCGCATTGTTGGTGTCCTTCTTTGCCTTGGTGTATCGGTCAACCTTGACACACAGATAGTCACCATTCTTCTGCCAGTGCATCTTAATGTCGGCAACATTGAAGATGTTCTTGAAGCGCAACTCGGTCTTGGAGGGAATCTCAAGCAACACAACCCGAGCGGGTTGATTCTCCTGTTCCGCTACCCAGTAGGAGAGAATGTTCTGCGTGGGACTCCACACAAAGTTACGAATCTCGGGAATCTTGATCGACTTCTTGTCGAGCAACGAGAAGGTCTCCGTTTCGTAGATGTAGAGCGAATCGCTGTAGATTCGTGCAAAGTACTTGTCATCGTGCGACCACTTGAAGATGGGCCACGAGATGTTTTGCGAGTTCTCCGCGTAGAACGCACGCTTGATCGACTGCATCCGAATGTCCCACACAATGATCGCATTCTCCTGGTTGGTCAGCATCAGTGGCTGTGATAGGGTTACCAGGTAGTTTTCGCATGGCGAGAAATCGATGAAAAATACACCCTCGTGAGCAAACTTGAAGAGTCGCTCAAAGTTGGGTCCACCCCAGAGTGCAATTCCCTGCTTGTGAAAGGTGGCCATATAGGTGCCAAGTGGAGACCAAACCACCGATTGTTCAGTCCAGTTCTCTCGTTGCTTGATCAACGTTGGCTCGGGGTTCGAGTTGAGGTAGATCGCAGTACTGTCGCCACCCTCGAAGACCACTGCAAACTGATCGTAACAGTCGGGCTCGAGGAGCCATTCGCGCAAATTTCCCCTTTCCGCGTAATCCTCTTTGGCCGGCTCCTCAAATTCGTCTGGGATCGAGATAAACTTGTCAATATCCTGAATCATGTTCACCATCAACGAGTGGTGCTTGTCCAGCTTGTAGCCGTTGAATGCCTTCACCGCATCCTGTGCTTGCTCGCTATTCTCATACTCAAAAAATGCATAACTAGAAATCGGAAAAATCAGAAAAAGCAAGATTAAACAAAATCAACAAATAATATTTATATATAGCAAAAGAACATTGCCTAGTGCCACATAGGAAAGTGGTCTCGGAAACTATACCAAAGAAAAACTATCGCCATTTGCAACGAAATAGAGGTAAATAAAATTATTTTAAGTTATATTCTACACAACAAGCCAAGTAAAATAAGCTTTCCTGTATTTGTAAATAAGTTTTTAAAAATTTTTAGAGTTCTGACAGAAAATGTAATAATTAGAAGATTTTGACTTGAAATTTTAAATGAATTTACATTTTGGTTTTTTTTCTGGGTTATCTCTTATTTCAGAAAAAAACTTTGATTTTGTTTTGGTAATTTGATTTTATGTTTTATTTAAAAATCACTAGTATAGCTTTTACTTTTTAGAGCAAATTAGAACTAACGAGTGAATTAGTTTTTAGGGTTTGCTTTCTGAGGCCATTTTCCTATGCTTACTTACCAGGTATTGTTCTTTTAAACATGAGTTAAAAATTTTTAAACAAACTTAAATAAAATCGCAAACTTACCCCAGAGTGCTACCGGACTCATCAAGTGGAAAGTAATCCTTGAGTATGGTGCCGGCTTTCGAAAACATGCGATTGACAATCACATTGCGAAGCTTCTCAAACCGATCAGATGATACTTGAGGAATGCCATCCACAATGATGACACTTTTCAAGCCCAAATTTTGTGTTGGCCTATTCTTGAGAATGTCGCCCAACAGTTCTGAAGTCAAACACACACAAAAAAAAGAAAGTTAATCTTTAAAAAATCTAAATAAAAATAACTTACCTTCATCACTGATATCATCGATGAAACCTTCGGGATCATCGAAATCCGGCTCTTGCTCCTCTTGTTGTGGAACAGCTTCCACCGCAGTGCCATTGAACTTGGCAGTCTCCTCTAGCAAAAGATCTCCTTCCGCCATGATTGCGTTGGTATCCGATTAAGCGGTCTGTATATCAAGTGAAACAAAAACAAAATATAAAGAGTGATGCAAAGTTTGGCCTAAGTTTTGGCTAGGAAGAATTCTCTAATATATTCTTTATATCATTCGAAAGTTTAGAATATGTAGAATCGAGTATTAAAAAATTTAGAAGCTGCCAAATATATTTCTAACTAATTGTCCTGAACATGATTCTAAAGTTTCGGTTTTTAACAAAAGAGTTAAAAATCATCAAAACAATAAAAATTTTCCTATTGTTTTTTATCAAAACCGAAAAAACTTTAGAATCCAATTCGGAACAGTTAGGAATATTTGGCAGCTTTCAAATTTTTATTATATATTCGATTCTGAACATATTTTAAACTTTTGAATGACATAAAGAATAGAGATTAGAGAATTCTTCTTACATAAAATTTATGCTAAAAACGTGTTTTTTTAAAATCAGTCTTTCAATATTCAAAATTTTTGTGTCACACAGGTGAGACAAAGACACCATGCCGGTGCAGTGTGTGCGTGTAGTGCTTACTTGGCAAGTGGCGCTAGTGTTGTAGTTCGGGTGTTGCACAGCGGGACACTCGACGAATCCGTGGTTAATAAAAACTGGTAACCGAGTGGGCGTGAAAGGTGGTGACCGCGGGCTCGAGTCGAGCTAGGAACAATCAACAAAGAGGCAAAGAGAAAATCTTGGCACCTCACCCAAGGAGCGGAAAAAAGCACCACAGCAGCAGCAGAGTCCGGCTTGGTGGCGAGCAAGCGTGTGCGTGTCAAGCCCTTCCACAGAGGACGTACCGAGATAGACGTACACTGTCGTACTGCCTTCGGGCACTCTTCAATCTTCAATAGGACTAAATCAAATTTACTCAATCTAATCTTCATCTTTTATCTCGTTACGATTATTAAATAATATATATCTCATCTATCACTAATTACCTAATGATGATGATAAAACTTTTAAACTCGAATTTGGCGCTTTTATTTTGAATTATATCGCCGATGTACTTGATAAAGCACAATACATGCGATCAAAATTTGTGCTCAGCAAGCAAGTTTCTCTTGAGTCGCTTGCGACTAGTTTTAGTTTTGTTTGTTTGTTTGCCTGCATAGAGCTAAATCCAGTTGCGACGCAGTGACTCTTGTCATCAACATCGTTATATTATGTGAAAAAGGGAAAAATACGATGATAATTTGTGGCAGAGTGGAAAAGTCAGGGCAAGGCGTAGCAAGTATAATAATAATGTAAACAAATCCAAGTTTCAAATTTTTGTATATGTGTGTTTATTTGTGTCAGCTTGTATTTTTTTGTGCAAACTTTGTGCCTGTGTTGTCATTGAGTTAGACTGGAGTAGAACCTCTCTATAAAGAAAGAAAACAGAATCCAAATTCCATTATACTAATTGAATCGAGTTGTATTTCGTCCAAGTGTCAAATTGGCTAAATTATGTTATGATTGCTAATTCAATTATATGTGTCATCAAAATAAAAAAAATATATATATAACCCAGATGTTTGTACCAAAGCGGAAATGCAGAAGTAGATGCCATATAATTTTATTTTTTTATTTAAACAAATTGTCTATATATAATAAGTCAATAAAAGTATTAGTTGAATCCAATCATCATATGATATTGATCTTAATTGTTTGTTTGAACAGAGTTACTTCGCGAGATGAACTATTAAATAAACTCATTATATTATCATTTGATCTCGTTTCACTTATAAATATAGAATAATAAACGCTAAAATAAACGCACACACACATCAATTCATTTGTATTTTTTTGTATTAGCACATGTGTGATAATTTATTTATCTCTATGATCCTATTGATCAATTATATATCATCATTGAGTATAAGTTTCTCTCTCCTCTCTCTCTCTCTCTCTCTCTCTCTCTCTCTCTTTCTCTCTCTCTTTAGAAAAAAAAGTTATTTGCCCTCTTTGATGAATCGAGTTGAGTACACACACATGTTCGAGTTGGGTGTTGAATTCGGCGAATTCGTCAGTGAGATTTCAAATCCAATCTTTGCCGGTACCATGTTATGATCTATTCACATACACACACATGTCTCTCTCTCTCTCTCTCTTGTTTGGTCGGTATCGAAAGTCTGTGTATATGTCGAAATAAAAAAAACGGCGATAAGTTTTTGGTTGGTAGCGATGCCAATGCCAGTACCGATGATCGTTGGCAACCAGACGGACACACCTCTCTTTCTCTCTCTCTCTCTCGCAACCTCTCTTTCTTCTATTTCTCTCTCCCAATTATCATTTATTTTCTCCTTGTTCTCACATATTTTTTCCATTTTCTTCTATTTCTGTTCCCTATCTTTCTATCTCTCTCGATTTCTCTCTCTCTCTCTCCTAATTCCTTTCCATCTCTCTCCCAATTATCGTTTACTTTCTCGTTCTTGTTCTCACAAATTTTTCTATTTCTATTCTATTTCTGTTTCCTATCTTTCCGTCTCTCCTAATTTGTTTCACTCTTTCTCTCTCATTCTCTCACTCTCTCTTTCTCTCTCTTGGGCGCGATGAGTCTGGTGAAGCGATGACAATCGGGCGGTGGTTAGTGCTGGTGCATGCATCACATCAACACCCAATACATAGAGAGAGAGAGAGAGAGAGAGACCTCGCCCGGCACCATACAACGCAACACGTCACTTGTGTGAAGTGCGGCGCGCGCAAAAGCATAGCTTGACATCGAAATCTACCAAAAAGAGGGATGTGGTTTATTTGTTTTTCCATACTAATCTAACATATGATAGGCCACGCCTTTTTTACTCAAATAATAACCTAAGCTCGAGCCTCCCCCATTGCTCTCAGAGCCACTCTGCCCAGCTCGATACTTCATTTCACACACTTCACTCGGCGAATGAGCTACTCTTGTGTCGTTCTCTCAACTCTCACCTCGCGCCCCCTTTTTCTCCCTCTCTCACCTTACCTCTCTCTCTTTCGCACCCAGCGTTTCTCTTGATTGGGCCTTGTGTTTTTTATATTAGTAGAAAACTTAGCTCGTTGATCATAGGCTAGTTTGGAAGGCACACCAATGGCGGACAAGGATGACATCAAGGATGAGGAGGAGGTGGCCCTCGGCTACAAGCCACCGGCGGAAAAGTCTCTCAACGAGATTGTCAGCACCGACCAGAATGATGAAAGTCTCAAGAAGTACAAGGAATCCCTTCTGGGCTCCGCCATCAACAACGAGGTTATTGTGGATGCCAACAACCCAAAACGGGTTATTGTGAAGGCTCTCTCATTGCTCGTGGATGGCCGTCCCGATATGGTGATTGATCTCACTCAAGGTAAATAAAATAAAAGAACATCTTGCTGCTTCAAGTTTTACTTTTTGATGAATTTACAAGGAAAAGTGATGTAAAGTGAGAAGTAAGCAGTGTTTGATTTTTGTATTGGGAAAGCTACACTTCTTTGGCTCAATGGCTTGGTCAAAAGTGAAACAAGTAAAACTTAAAGCAACACTGTGACTTATGTGATGCTTATGTTAGCGTGAATTTATTTTATAATACACGGTCCGAACATCCAGAGATGGGGTAACCCCACATCCAAAATTCTTTCACATCGAGATTCTATGAATTATTC
>WURS02457595.1:0-64423 GCA_011762765.2 Rhinocypha anisoptera | reverse complement strand
TTACCGCTAGGTAACGCCACAGTCTATGGAAGAAAACAATGAGAAAATTTAGCCATACCCCAGAAAAACACCACTGAGACTAACATAGTTGGTGGCGACATCTTTTGAGAGCAAATACAATTAGAATAATTAATTAAATGCTAAATCAAATAAGTATCAGTAATACTGTATTACTAATACATAATAACTACATTGTTGATGTAATTAAAAACTTTAGTAATTAAATAAAAAACACTATTAATATTTTTATAGGCCTAAATGTATCATTATATAGAATTTTTTTGCTTAATACTCAACTTGAATCTATGTTTCAAATGGAATTTTTGATTAATAACCTACTACAACTCAAGGCATATATATGAAACAGAGATTGATCTAAAAATGTGTTTGCCGCTACATGGGCTTGTTAGTTATAGAATTCCACCGCCCAGTAGGGCGCTCGTTGTTGCAAACAACGGTTTCTAAAATTGACGAAAATCTATTGAGTTTTGCAAATCGAGGTACAGTGCAAAGTTATTAGAACTTGTGAGTTCATATATGAGTTCAAATGAGTTTTTTAATATAATAATAGTATACTTTATAAAGAAGAACTGTGCATAGTGTGTCATTAGTTATATTTCTTGGGTCTGTCGGCGAGTCTCTCGGTTTCTATGAAGTTTAACGCGCGGTGTGGCAAATTGGAGCTAAAATATTCCAAGTTTTCGTGACCAAAAGCAATGGTGGTGATGCGAGGCAATCATAATTAGAAGGAATTGATAGATCACAGACATCATGCTTAGAATGATGAGCATCACAGTGATCTTCTACATGGTGCTCATTTCTACAGGGGTTCAGCAGTGCAGAGCTTGAATACTACTATTAGTTGTGCTTTTATGATTCACCCAAGCATACCGATTCGTTTCCATTATTCATGCTACTTCCCCTGTGTTCCACTACATAATGCAGAATTTCCACTTGTCAGCCAATTGATCATCGTGTTGTCATTAAACGCGGGTGTCAAGTTGACGATATATTATTTTTAACTTTCATAATTAAATTCCTGTGGTTAAAAGTGTAATCCATATTTTAATAACAACATATCGAAGTGACGATAAGATTGGATGCATTAGCCAGAGTTCTCTGTCATTAAGGTCCCAAAAGACAACACTTGGCATCGTTTCGTGAGGCATTCTGGCAGCAGTGAGTCAACCAAAGTCATATGCTCATGAAACACAAATATTATAGCCCTACACCAGTGCTCTAACCAAACACGGACAATTTACTCAAAATCTCACTTTGTCTCACTTTTTTGCTCATGTACGAGAAAGTACATCAATTCTATTCATAAAATTTTAATTGACCTAAAAAGATAGATTAATTTATCACAAGATCGACTGCTGGAGCCCAAAAGTTGGGCTTCCCATATAGAGCAGTAGCAAACTGTCTGTGCGCCCAAAGTATGCCGAGTGAAGTAATGTGACAATCGATCGAGGAGTGAAACGCTATGGTTGCTTCGGATGATGATTAACACTGGCTTGCTGGTATTCAACCCACATCCAGTCGGTGGGGCACGCCATTGCTGCAGCACCACCCGCCGAATGCAGAGCTGTAATACTTTCACGTTGAAATCAATGGCAAAGATGGCGAAGAAAACTGTCTCAATTGAATTCAATGCAATGGTTGATTACGGCTCTACATTCGGCTAGCTGTCGCTAACCGCTAGAGCCGGCGCTAAAGCCCAGTCTGCCTCTTCAAAAATAAAAGACATGTAAGACGCAAGCCTACAAGGTGCTCGCCCGAAAAAGTTGAGTTAAATAAGCTTGCTAATGACTTGGATAGCTAGTTACTTGGCAAGGATATGCTTTAATTGGTGAGAATATGTTATGTTTTGCCTTGGTTTGGCAGGAATATACTTGATTGATAAAGATATGCTAGAATAGAAAAACTGTAAAAGTTGAAAAATGGTAGTATTTAATAAGATGGTTGGGATGAATAGAGTTAGGATTCACCCTGATGACAAAAGCCAAAAAACTACGATCATATTATTCATTAATATATAGGAGATAACCACGACCACGGCGCACAAACAGCCTTTGCTATTTAATGAAATAAGAAATACAGCGCTGATAGACAAAGTAGACAAATCCAAGAGACCTCGAGTTGGTCGTGAGTAAGACTAGATAAGGATCTAATGGGACATTTCAGGCAACAGACTCTTACAATAAGCAAATCGAATTGGAGATCTAAGCTTTTGAATGGCTTGGGGAGATCCAAGATGGGCTTTAGACATGCACAACAAGCATTGCAGAGATTCTCAAGAAGTTCAAACTAACACAAAAAAGATTTAAGAAATCAAACGAATAGCTATTATTAAATATATTATTATTATTAACGTTGTCAGTTCTGGTCGTTTAGTTTAATTAGTTTCTGGTGGCTCGCCACGCCGCCTGGCCACACCACCCGCTGCCACTCACGTCGCTGTCTAAAGTCCGTGCCTTCACTGATTAACCCAACACTTGGGTCGTTTGGATTTTTAGTTAAATGACAATGAATTGTTAGATTATAATTATAGGCAATCAATAGTGAATTTCTTTTTCACGCACTCGCTACCACTATTTTTGCTCCATATTTGTCTTAAATGTGAAAGCCGTAAGGTGTAGAAGTGGGTCTAGATCCCGGGCAAGCATCGATGCTTGGCTTCATTTGACCCGAAGCTCAATTATATTCAATCTACAGCATGTCTCTTGCTAGTGTTGTGCTACCCACTGCGCACCCTATCGATGACAAATTAAAAATTAATAATAATATAAAAAGCATTCCATTATTGGTCCCGTCACTGCTATGGTGTGAGCGGGAAACATTAATTTTCATTGTGATCTGACAAGTCGCCAATGTAGTTGTTCGCGCGTCTGCAGTGCTTGTTCCAATCTCACCCGGAATGGAGACATTTGTCTTGTATTATTAAAATATGCTAGACGTAATGTCGAGGTGTGAGGAGACAAATTGGCCCATCGAGTCACGTCGTGGTGGCTAGGATCGGAGTGGCAAGGACAGGTTCCGTGCACGATCCACTGAGCATTGCCACCTTTGCATGGCATTGCTCGACCTCCAAGCATCTATCACTGTATATGATTCAATCGATTCACTTTAACGATTCATTCACAATGGAGGTTCGCTCCAAGTGACATCAAACCACACGGTAAATGATTAAATTATAGCTTGCCTCTCACCATTACCGCTTTTGTCCGCGGACAACATTGATCTGTTTTTCCCGGATATCTCTTTTGCGCTTCCATTTCAGGTTTTTCCGTTCGGTGTAATCAAGTACCGTCCAGGCCTTGAGCAGCTAATGATGGCACTTGGCGCCAACTGGCCCTAATCTGGTGAGATGATGAGTAGAGCAGCGACCGCTAGACGGCAGTCGGTGCGATAGTTAGCCACATGGTTAGTACTGTGCGCATTTATGCAACTCTACTCAGCCACTGTCACTGTGGCAACTGAGGGTGACAGCTGATCACCCATTGCCAATGTGTTGCGGGTGCCACCGGGTGGCGAGTCGAGCTGAGCCGGGTGGGTCAGGTAGCTAAATGCTTCTCAATTGTGGGGAACCCAACACCAGTGCCCACACTTTGTTTACTTTTACGTATAGACATCACCCATTGGCAATGAATCATTCAGACAAAAACTGAAATCCCCTATAAGTTATAAGGTATTACGGATGCTACTATTAATTATAGCCTATAACTAATAGTAGCATCCGTAATACCCGCTACATCTTCAAATTTAAATTCGATATAACGAATTTCATTTTTTCTCTGTTTTGTTCACTAGGTGATTTCAAATTTGAGATTTTTGGTAGAATTCCATATTTGCTTCTACCTAAGTATAATTTTAGAAAGCTTTTAGTAAAGTTGGAGAATTTATTGATCAGCGATAGTATTTTGTAAGTTACTTAAAAAATGGCTATTTTTGTCACTTCTCATAAACTATATCAAAAATCCCAAATGACACAAAAAGCTGTCCAAAAATTTTACTTGATTTTTTCTAGATAGAAGCAAAAAATAGCATTAAATCTTTTTTATACAAGATCGAGATTAAAGGCGACACATTACTCTTTGATGGGAGTTGCAGAGCAAATTATGGTATGGTCTGTTTGCGCCACTGACGTAAAGATTTCAAAATTACTTATGAGATAAATAACTTTTTCAACTTCAGAGAATTCCTTTTCATTAGCAACAACTTCTTATCATTCCGATGATCTTAAGACTTGTCCACTATGTTCTTTTTTACATAAAAAGTGGCTCTGCAAAGTTTAGAACGACAGATCAAGTCCAGCTTGCTTTCTTCAAGAAGGTAGACGCGACATTAGTTGACGGTGACAGTTGGCCCCGACATCACTGCTCAATCGTGAAAACTCTATTCCAGTGGAGTCTCTGGTCACGACATTTTTGGAAACAATAGTTACGAATAATGAGCCATAGGTAGGAGAGTAAAAGTTGTTTAAGCAAAAAGAGTATGTGCAAGACAGAAGAGTTCAAAACACTACCGATATGAAGAGGAGTGTGCAGGTGCAAGTGTTGGGCTTGCCAGTGGGACTACTGGCGGGTGTCGGGCTAGCTAGTTCTAGTGCTATCGACCTTGAATGCACACTGTCCGCTCACAGCACTGCTCGCACTCGAGTTGCTCGCTGAATGGCTTGTCATCGTGGCTCATGAAATCAGCTGTCTGCCTCGCCGTGGTTGTATCAAGCAACCGGGCAATCACCCGCATCACACCACTCTCACTACTGCTGAACTATCATTGTCGTTTGAAGAGCTGAAAGTGGTTATCTCATCTTTAGAAGTCTTTCTAATCACGACTAGTCCATTAATTGAAACATTTCACGTACTGTCAGTGATTAGATTGCATCGATTGGTAGTATATTTTCTCATGGTTCCATCACGGAATACTTGATCAAGCTGGGCAAGATTGAATTGAGTCAAACGTTGATGGCAATTCCAAAATCGGCTAATGAAGCGGAAGAGTTTGGAACACTTTGGCATAGCCATCAAAGTGTATTGTTTGATTGAAACGTGGCATGAAAGGCACCATGAATCGATTCTCAGTGATCCGGAGCACCATTCCAGAGGATAGTGTTGCCATCATTGACCAAGAGCAACAGCAAACTGTACATTCAACATCGTCGGGAATCAGCCCCGAGTCATCTGGCTTAATACCACCGGTGGAGACGAAAAAACCGAAACGATCGGTGAAAAAGCTGTTTCGAAAGTACGGAGCTACAACCAATGGTAATGTAGCGGTAGTGGTGAGGAGGTTGGATAGGCACAAACTAATGTCTTGTAATGTGTTCAATTGATGCACTGATTGGCGCTGCAGAAACTAATGATTTTTTGTTTTCGAGAACGGTCCGCAGTGAGCGATCACCGGCCCTGAGTCAGTTGGGCTTTCCTCTATAGACCACGCGCACTGTCTGATCGTTGGTGCCGCTCCGCGATGGTCTAGCTACTGTAGCTGTACGTTGGCTATTGATTGCCACACATCCCCACTAGGCTCTCCTCTATTGATTCTATTGGCTAGCTGAGCATTTTTTAGTTTTCCATGTTGATAAATGTTCGCCTTGCCTTCCAGATATTGTATCGCTTTTTGCTTGGTTGAGCCTAGCTTAGATTGCTATACTGTCTCAGTGGCTGGTGGGCTATTCATTTAGATTGCTATCAGCCTTTGCTGGTCACTGGTGTTGCTTGTGGTGATCTGTAGAAGCAGTGGTTTCACAGTTCAGTACCTAGTTGGTCTAAATCATTATCTTTGATGACCATTGAAATTTGGCATCAAAGAAAGAGGCAAGAGATTGAATCGATTGTAGGCTCACAACGAATGGGTTTGACAAGCTCGGAGCACAGGCCACAATCGACTGGCGGTTCTTTGGCGGTGACTAGTGGCACTGCCGGCGGAGGCAGCCAAAACGCTGACTCCGCGCCAGCCAGTGTTCTGGCTGCATCGCGTCGGACAGGGGTAGCCCAACATTAGTGAGAAACAAGGATGCCCTGGTATTTCCAGAGTTGGGCTACTCAAGCTCTCCAGGTATATAGCTGTAGATTGTTGGAGTTTGCTCAACTCTGGTCGAGGCCGATTCTTTGTCGTTGGTTCTGTGCACAATTCCCGCTACTGCCAGTGTGGGTTGCGTTGGTGGTGGTGTTCGCGCGGCATTGGCGCTGGTGGCTGCAGCGAGCACCAACGGGCGCCGGGCTTAGTATCGTCATCTGGGTGTGCTTTTACTCGGCTCGTGGCCTCAGTCAAAGCACACTTGGCTTCTCAGGCACGCACAGTGGAACTGAGAGTCAACGCAGCCCGCACATTTCTGTAGGGATTTTGTCACAATTTCTCTCTCTGGCTCTCGTTTGTTACGATGACGGCAGCAGACTGGCTACCATCGTAACAAACGTGGCCTTACGGGCAAATTCTGGCTCTTGTGAAGTTTTTCGTAAGCATTGTTATTGTGCTACATCATCGAGCGTCAATTTCTTAGTGTTGTCTGATTTAATGTTGACTATCTTCCCGGATCATCTCGGAACTCGTCGTCGATTTGTGCTCATCAATGGGCGTGCGTAACACGCTATCATTGCACCGACACATATTGGCATGGGTACATACAGTGTTGCTTCAAATTTTACTCTTCCAAGTGACATGAAAAAGAAAGAAGAAAAGAAGGGAGAAGTAAAGTGTGTTTGATTTTAACATTGTGAAAACTACACTACTTACAATGGAATGGTAAAAAGTGATTCAAAACTTGAAGCATCACTGTAGAATACGCACGAGGAGCACGAGCTCCGTATCATTGCCCGTGTTGTTCGTTTCTCCTTCATCTCCAGTGACCGCGACGCCACTTTGCCGTGCATCCAGTTTGTGTACGTCCGAGGCGCCAGGGGCAGTGAGGCCTCATTGGGATCTGTCATTGCTGGCCTGCTGATTATGGACTAACTCGACGCGCGCACCCCCGTCTACTGGCCTTGCCGAGCGTCTGTTCGGGCGATATCTGCAGCATTGTGATGCAAATGTGATCTTGTCTTTGATTCGATTGGCTCACTTATGCAGAATTAAACATATACGGTGCTCACCGGGGGCCAGTGTCGCGAGACTTACTCAAGCAGGCCTCAAGCCTCAGAAGACCAGTTGGATCAAGCACTGGCTAGTCCGTCCGTCGTCGTTGTCATTTGTCGTGCCATCGGAACAGTCAGCTTTCACCATTAGTTCGGCAGTCATCCTTTTAATTGTTATTGCTTCCTTCATATTTTGTTCTCCTTTGCCGCTCAATAATTCTTATAATCTCTCTCTCCGGGCTGTGCATTGCTCAACTGAACCGCTGTTGTCTCCTCTTCATGGATGTGCGCTTCTCGCTCTTACCCATTGGTTGTCTGGGTCGTTTTATCTCACTTATCAATTTTAGCACCAGTCCCATGTTGGCAGTTTTTTCCATTTGTTACTGGATCGCGTCGTCTCGGAAGCCGATCGGATTGAGTGGTGCCATTGCAAGTCGTTTTAATTGTTGAGTAGAGTCCAGCAGTGCCACTGGTCCAACTCTGCTCGGCTCAGTCCGTGGTCTATATGCCATCTGCCCATTTACATATTGCACTCGACAAGAATCAATTTATATCTAGTCTAATTTGTTTGTTTCTTGGTGTTGAGTCTGCGGAATCTTGCCCGAGTTGGCAGCAGCTATCCCACTGCGGCCAGATCTATTGGCCGACTTTTTCATGGATCATACCAAAAATGACTCTCAGGCCTCTTCCGGGGCCTCGCCTGCCAGTAGCAATAGTCGCAATTTGCCCAAGTTTGAAGTAAGCGCTGTCAACGAGAGCGAGATGAAGGATGAAACGAGCAACGAAATGATTGGCCCCGCTGACCCCAACAGCGGGGTAATCGTGGTCAAAAGCATTGAAGATGCTGACACCTCGGCCGTGTCTCCCTTCATCGTATCACTGCCATCCGACGAAGGTGCTTAGTAAACTCTCACTTTTTTGCTACTTAGTTGCTCAAAGGCACATGAGTAAACCGCCGAGTCGATTCCTTTTCCCATTTAGCCTTTTTTGGCTTCACTTAGACACTATCTCTAGTGGCACATCATTGTTGGTTCGATTGGCAATTAAAGGGATTTGGGCATGCTTAGTTTGGATTTTCGATGTATCAAAGTGGCAGTGCCAGATTGGCTTGTCGGCAATAGGGCAGGGAGTGTGGAGAGATTGGGTCGCGCCAACAGCGATACTAACTGTTCTTGCGGACTTCTTTGCAGATGACAACGAACAAAGTCTCTACGACCGGAACCAGATGTTCCTCTTCAGTGAGGATGAAGATAAACGGGTGTCGTCACTACTATCGAGGCTGGCCAACTACGACGATGCCATCCAGCCAGTGGAGATGGACCCGGGTGCACCAGGCGCCGAAAACGGAGGCGCCCGAGCCAAGCCAAAGGCACGCGCTAACTTGGGCGCTCTCACGGGAGTCTACTTGCCTTGCTTACAGAACATCTTTGGTGTTTTGATCTTCATTCGAATGGCATGGATGACTGGCACTGCAGGAGTGCCAGCCTACTTCGCCATCGTGCTTCTCTGCTGTTCAGTCACACTTTGCACCGTAAGTGATGCATGCCTGATGCTGGCCAGCGTTTGCATTGCTCCTGTCTGATAGCTAATTTGATTAGTTCACTGAGCGCTGACAGTTTCGCGTTAGCGTGATTTGCCCCTTCACTCGCGCTTCTTGGCATTCGATTGCTTCAACTAGGTTGTTTTGTTTAGACAAACACACATTTTACATTGAGGCATCTATGGTTGGCACCACAATCGACGCCTATCCAATTATTGCTGACTGGCTCCGGTCCGAGTGACTATATCCGCTCATTGAGTCGCCGCGTGGCAGTGCAATTTACCACTGACCAGTGATAGTTTGTTTTGTTTAAATTCCATTAGTGTGCTTGTGCAGCGTCTATTTGCTTTAGTGTGTAACACCAAAAATGAATTGCCTAGTGTTGGGGATGGCTGTCGGCAGTCGATGGGTCGTTGATTTGCTTGTTTCACACATCGGGCGCGTCGACATAATAGAATCTATCACTTCAGTAATCAGGCTGACCTTCGTTGAGTTGTAGCGCGCTTGCTTTGTCTTCTGCAAAGTGGAGGGTTCGAACAGGCGGCCAGTAGCGGCACTGACTTGATGTCGACAGCGTGCTGTCACATTTTGCTTGTCAACTCCGGTGCCAATGTTGTCTACCCACTGCCTGGTTGGCCCAAAACCACGCACTCTATCATGTAACTCAATACAAATGCCTCTCAATGTGCTGGGCCATGACAAGTCTGTTTTGCAAGATCTCAATGAGCACTCATTGCCAGATCAAACCGTGAAAGTGTTTGTGCTTAACGACTTGTTGGGATTAAATTTTTCCATGGCTGATTATGTAAACAAATAGATTTGTGAGTTGTGTGAGATGACTTAATTGCTTTTGTGCTCCAGCAATGGCAAAGGTTTTGTCATAACGAATCTCAACATTGAGAGTCATTTGCCACCGAGATTAGTTTGGTGGGTTGAGCTGTAGAGTTGATTGTGTGAGACGCCTTGTGGCGCCAAATGGCCCACTGGCGCCTGCTTATGCTAATGTCAGTCGGTGTGAGGCCGATTAATGAATGCGGCCGCTCGTGCAATTACCCCGCTCCAGCCATTTGTCACCTGGATGAGGGACGCACCCGGCACAGCTCACTCACACGATCCACTCATCTCGGCCCACCAACGCTCACTCCACTGCACTCTCTCACTATCGACAGGTCTCTAAGTCAATTGTGAAATGCTTTTCTTTATTTTGGATTGCTAACCAAATTTTGTTGTTTTACGTTTTTTTCATTTTTGTTGTCACGTTTCTATGGTTTTGTACAACTGTCATTAAAATTTAGAAATGTAGCAACTCAATGGGTGGTCGATGAGAGTGGATTAATTGCCGAGCGCGCTATTTGTTTGCATATGTTCTCGTATCATGTAGTCAAGTGCGAGCTCCTTAGTTGGCCAGTGTAGGCAGTGATGATCGATTGAAGCCTGATGGTGCCCGCGGCGCGATCTACCGAGAACCCTCTTGGCCTTCTTTCTTGCTCTCCTGGCTAATGTGTTTTGTTTGCCTAGGCTCACACGGCTCAATCTCCCATTGATCTTTTTCTCTGCTGACAATCTCGATGCTAGGCTATCAAACATGAGTTATTATTGATATTTTATTATGGTAATGACTGTTGACTACAATAGCAGTACGAGATGAATTATTTTCATTTAACACAATGGCCATTTGTGTGGTGTGTGTGGCAGTGATCAACCATCGATGACTATTGAATCGAACTGGGGGCTGGATGTCTGGCAGGCAGGCGCTTACTACTTTGACAGCTGTGGCATTATTAGCCGCGCGCGCAAAAGCACGGAATGTGGCCCGTATTCGCATCACTTGGTGGGCCATTTGCACACACCCCAACTGGTGTTGTCGGCTTTCTTAAACCATGCAGCGCATTTTTTATGATAATTTATTGTGCACCGGCTTGATATAATCTTGTTGTAAAACTTAAATGGCAACTAAGTGAAATCTGTCAGACTGGGAAGCGACGAAGCACTCTGGGCCGAGTGCCACCGGTCGGTTGGTTTTGTCCCCGTTCTCTTGTCATTGTTGCGCCTTGTTCATGTTTGCTTCACGCGATGCCCACTGAGAATGGTGGGCGCAAAAGACTGACACATAGTAGGTCCAGTGCTTGCCGTGTGCCGCAATCTCAGCCCGAGTGTACTACGCGCCATCACAGGCAGCTGCCTCACTTGTCTAATCCATCGCTCCTGTTGACACTTCGTCACGGCAAACTTTTTGCCACAATTATTAATTATGAAAATAAAGAGTGGTCCGGTAGTGAGCAACGGAATCTAGTAGAAGAGGGCCATTTAATTGAATTAATCACACTATCCCTCGGTTCCGCACGTTTTAGTTGCCGTTGCTATGCTATAGTTAGTATGCACTGTTATTCAATGCATTAATTGCGGCTCAGTGACCACGCCAACAGACTCACAGAGAAGTGGTTCTATTTAAATTTATTTGTCACGTCCAATCGGCAAGAAGCGAGTCTGGCTTGCAGTTATCTCAGTCTCATTGGCTTGGAGAACTGGTTTCCCGAAGTCCAGACTACCATTTGGACTAATTGCATTCTCTTCGTGATGACATGTTAATTTGACTGTTTCGAGTGTGAGGTAGAGCATTGCCAGTGGGCTCATAAGGGAAGCAAACTGCTAGGAGGCCTGTTCTCCATCGATACAACTACCCTCCTCACTTAATGACCTTTCACTGAGTGACAATTTGATTTGATGAGGCATTGAAGTCTAGTCTTGTTTCAATTTCAACCCAATTTCAACTTGGCTTACATGGTGGCGGTAAAGCGTCTCACTGACCCTGAACGTCCACTTCACTGTATTGATTTTAACCAGCATCAGAGAGAGAGAGAGAGAGAGAGAGAGAGCCACTGTGGCACATGATGTAATCATGGCTGCAATTAAGCGAACTTGATCCCGCAGTTGCGCGGGGAGACGATCACTCGAGCACGATCATTTGCATAGGTCACTTGACGCCATCGTTTGGCCACTAGACTTGGGCGCGTGCTACTATTTTTATTATTACTTCATCAATTTGCATAGAAATTGAATTTGATTTTGCTTAACTTGTTTACTTTCTACTTGGATATTCTGGCTTTTGCATACAAAGAAGAATAGCTTCACTCGACAACTTTTGACGGCACGCAGTTGTAACTGGCAGTGCTATAAGACATTGTACTCAGTGGTGGAGTCAGCTTGAACTCTGCTTGAACGTTGTGTTGACAACCACCTCGACTTGCGTCAATTGATTGCTTTTAGCCAGCGTTTCGTGGAACATTATTTATCAACGCTAATTAACTAGTCGATGAATGTGTGTTGTAAACTTTTAAAAATTATTATCTTTTGATGATGCAAGCGTTTGCGCTTAATTATAATGCCTTGATCAACGACAGAAAACGGAGTTACTAACGAAACTTTTTTGTTTTTTAGGCAATCTCACTAAGCGCCGTGGCCACTAACGGAATCGTTCCGGCAGGTGGCTCCTATTTCATGATTTCCCGCACTCTGGGTCCCGAGTTTGGTGGTGCCGTTGGGATTCTTTTCTTTCTTGGAACGTGCGTCGCTGGTGCTGTAAGTAACCGAGGCCGGTCGCGCTCCAACGCTTCACTTAGCTAAATCGCGTTTTACTGCCTTACCTCGTCCTTGCTTGAGTCTTAAAATATCCGTTTTCTGACAAGACTAAGCACGGCCACTACTCACTAGGCCTAATTGGAGAATAGTGCGGACCAGTTAGCGTGACGGTCACTACTTGCCTCACTGGCGGCTTGCTTTCAGTGTATCATCAATTTTTAATTAGATTAATTTGCTTGCTTCTGTCTTGCTCTCTGGTCGTGTCGTTGATGAATTGACTAGACTCACCAGTGCCAAGTGAGCCATTGTTGCTCTGTTTGCCAGACTGTACAGTTGGACGATCGATTGCAGCTTTTCCCTTTCGGTCTTCTAAGGCCTAGTGTTGTTTGACAAGCACTCGACATAGCTCACACCATCGCCATCTATCTGACTGTTGGCATCCGCTATCCATGACTGACGAGTTGCACTCTACTTCCCTCACCTCCCTATCGTTGCTTTAATTAATTGTATCATAAAAAATAATATAACAAGTTAAATATATAGAATATCTATTGACAATGTCAGCAGTGAGAGCAAAGGACAATGCTTGTTAATCTGCATCATTGACAGAGCCTTTTTTACGTATACTTCTGTTTTTTTAACGCCAGACTTCGGTTCCCGTGCACTACTTTTCACTATTCATAGTATATCTATTTTCAATTTTGTGATAATTTATAATCGCTAGCAGATTCATCTTTTGTTATCATAGTGAAAAGGCGGTCCATATTTTAATACAGTTTAATTGAATCAAAAATGTGAGAGCGTCATAAATACTAGATAGCAATCGATCGGGGTGAGTGCTCTAGGGCTTTTTCACAAGAATACATTACCTATTATATTGCGCTTGATTTGCCATTTTTAATATGGAAAAACAATTTTCTTTTTTCAATATGACTTATAAGTATAAGTTGCTCGTGAATAATGCGATTTGGCAGGGTGGTTTCAAGAATGAGTCACTTTTGAGATTTGTTTATCTATTGATTTAATGTATTATAAGCGATGTTATGAATATATGTGCAAACAGTGTCGAGTTGTTTGCCAACATAGGGAAGTGGGGCAAGTCAACTTGATCATATAAGCGGCAAGTTCATGTAAGCGCTTTTATGTCTTTATTACTATTACTTTTGGTTGGTAGGGTGGTGGAACAGCAGTGTTCTTTGCTTTATTGGCTTACTGCGTCATTTGTTTGATTTGATCAGTACGGACTGGGGTGCAAGAGCATTGAAGAGAGCATTGTTTCCGTACTGGTCACTGCTCTATTGGACAGTGGGTCGCCGGAAAGGGTTTGGCGCAACTTACTAATGGCCACTCTCATTGCTACAGATGTACATCACCGGTGCTGTCGAAATATTGCTCAACTACATTTCACCCGGGATAGCACTGTTTGGCGATTTTGAAGCTGACAAAGATATTCTTTATCATAACATACGTGTCTACGGTACTCTATTTCTCATAATCATCGGTATACTGGTTTTCATCGGCGTGCGCTTTGTGTCCAAATTCGCTCCTGTTGCCCTTGTCTGTGTGCTTGTGTCCATTCTCAGCATCTATTTGGGCATCTTTGTTAACTACAATGGTAAAGAGCACTGCCACAGCTTAAATGAATTGCTAATGGGACACTTTCTTACAGGAATTGATAAGTACAAAATTTGCACAATTGGTGGTCGTTTATTGTCCAAAGTGGATGTGAACTGCACTCGGGAAGGTTTAAGAGACATTTTCTGTAGAAATAATGTCTGTGATGAGTTTTACACGAAGAACCTAGAAGAAATAGAGTATGTGAGAGCCATTCCTGGCCTTAGTTCTGGTGTCTTCTGGGACAACTTTATGCCCAAATTTCGCGAAAAAGACGACATGGTGAGCAAAGACAACGGCAAGTATCACAAGGACAAGTCATTGTTGTCACAGTTTAACTACATATTTGTGGACATCTCCACCTCATTCGCCATTCTCGTCTCCATCTACTTTCCATCTTGCACTGGCATTCTGGCTGGAAGCAACCGAAGCGGTGATCTAGCCGATGCCCAAAAAGCGATTCCCTTGGGAACCATTGCAGCTCAGTTAACCACCAGCTTTGTCTACCTCTCCGTAATATTTCTCTTTGGTGCGTCATACAATCCACTTTTCATTCGTGATAAGTTTGGTGAATCTCTAGGCAAAGAACTAGCGGTAAGTATGTCTTGGTTAGTAGAAGAACTCAATTTATCAAAAGTAATAATTGTGCCCAGGTTACCCTCATCTCCTGGCCTCACCCTTCGGTCATATTGATCGGAGCCCTGCTGTCCACGTTTGGCGCCGCACTTCAGTCGTTGGTGGGTGCTCCACGTCTACTTCAAGCCATTGCCAAAGATCAGATCATCCCTTTTCTCGACTCACTGCAACATGTCAATCGACACGGTGAGCCAGTTCGCGCCATCGCTGTTTCCCTGGCCATTGCCGAGGGTGCCATTTGTGAGTGCTGCTGACATTGTTGTATACACCTTGTTTATCAAAACTTTTTTTATGTAGTAATTGGAAATCTGGATTTTATTGCTCCCGTCCTTACCATGTTTTTTCTGATGTGCTACATGTTTCTCAATCTTGCCTGCACTGTTCAATCATTGCTGCGAACCCCTTCGTGGCGTCCTCGCTTCAAGTACTACCATTGGTCTATTTCACTTGCTGGAATCTTCCTCTGTTTGTTGGTTATGTTTTTGTCCTCCTGGATCTACACTCTGTGTGCCATGGCTTTGGCTGCGTTTATCTATAAGTACATCGAGTATCGGGGAGCGGAGAAGGAGTGGGGTGATGGCATTCGTGGTCTAGCTCTCAGTGCTGCACGCTTCTCACTCCTACGTCTCGAAGAAGGTTGGCGTTGGCAAACTTGTACTTGATTTGCTAAGTCGTTATCTTTCTAGGCCCACCCCACACCAAAAATTGGCGTCCACAGTTGCTGTGTTTGATAAAGCTAAACCCGGACACGCTGGAACTGAAAGCTCACAAAATTCTTACATTCGCGTCTCAGCTCAAAGCGGGCAAAGGCTTGACAATTGTAGCTAGTGTACTAGAAGGCACCTTTGAAAGTGAATCTGGCATTGCTCAATCTGCAAAACAATCCCTTCGCCACTCGATGGACAAGGAGAAAGTGAAAGGCTTCGCTGAAGTAGTGATTTCGAAAGATGTCACCCAAGGTTTGAACCACATCATTCAAACTGCTGGCTTGGGTGGCCTCAAACACAACACGGTGATGATGGCCTGGCCTAACAAGTGGCGTCACTCGACCTCGCGCGACAAGCACAACCGATTTCTCTCTGTGGTGCGTGCCTGCACCGCAGCCAATTCGGCACTGATTGTGCCCAAAGGCCTTAACCTCTGGCCAGAGAACAACGATCGTCTTGGCGGTAACATCGACATCTGGTGGATTGTTCACGACGGCGGCTTGGTAAACTCAGTGTCTCACAATCTGGATCTCTTATCTTTAATTTATTGTTTGTTGTAGCTCATCCTCCTTGGTTATGTCCTTTCACAACATCGCACTTGGAAATCTTGCAAACTACGGGTCTTTACTGTTGCTCAGTTGGAAGATAATTCAGTACAAATGAAAAAAGATCTCGAAAAGTTTCTTTACCATCTTCGTATCGAAGCCTCAGTGGAAGTGATTGAGATGAGTGATACAGGTGAGTGTGAATGGACTTCGGTGTCAATTGTTCACTTATTACTCCTTGATGCAGACGTAAGCGCCTACACATACGAGCGTACTGTGTTGATGGAACAGCGTACCCAAGTGTTGCAGTCATACGGCAACGAATTGTCAGTGATCAATTCCGGTGAGATCAAGCCGGATGAGTTAAACGTGCGCCGAATGTAAGTCTTCCCAACCTTTTTCGGATGTTTGCTTTGACACTAACACGTGCTTGACCTTGTACACATAGGCACACTGCCGTTCGGCTCAACGAGCACATCATCAACAAAAGTCACGCATCCAAGTTAGTAATCATCAACATGCCAGGCATTCCGCGTAAAATGACACCCGGCAGCGAGACCAACTACATGGAGTTCATCGAGGTTCTCACCGAAGGTTTAGAGCGAGTGATTCTTGCGCGTGGCGCTGGTCGCGAAGTGATCACCATCTTCTCCTAGTTCACTTGGTCCCAAAAGGTTCCTTGAGATCACTCCCAAACTCTCAGTCTCAAAGTCACACTTTGCTTTACTTGTTTATTTATCTTTGTTTCAATGTTATCTAACTTGTTTAGCTGTTTACGTGTCGAGAAGAGATTGAAGGCTGCTTTATCTCTTCCTCTCCTCTGACTTCCATCTGCACCTTTCGATCCGCTGACATCAATGTTGCCATTTTATTCATTTGTTAAAATTCTAAACTCAAACTTTTATCAAGATACATTTGTTCAAGCACAAAAATTTGTTTTGTTATGCATTCAAATTAATTTTATTTTGTCTCACTTGAATGATCAATGATCATTGAGACAGTTCTGTGCAAGTTGAGCTCACTGCTCTACTTCCTGCCAAGTGATTAAACATACTTGGCTACATCAAGATTCAATATCGTTCGTTGTAGTACAAATTGTTCTGTTTGTTATTATCTTGTTGTCTCATTTTCACCTCTTTCGTGCGACACATACGGTGAGAGATAGTGGTTGTTACGGTATAGTGCGCGCGAAGGGAAAGTGGCTCACAGTGCTGCAACGACTCACCTAGGATGACGCGTCTTGCAGTGCATCTATCCCAATCTTTCCTACCAATGTGCAATTGTTGTATTTATTATTAATTATTATTATTATTATATTTTCTATTTAACTGATTTTGTCTCGAGATCTTAACACACGGACACACTCAAACACACTTATATACACTCATTTATATATATACACAAATGCAAAATAAATCTGTTTGAAAATTTGCACATGTAGCTAAGCACTTTTTTCGAGTGCTGAGTGTCGGGAAAGCAGCTGAAGGTCAGGGCGAGGTAAGCAAGACTTTGGCCTGATAAGACGCCAGACGGGCGCGTGCTGTCCGCGAGAGGCAGATAGCAGCCCGATATAGCGAGTGGTCGACTAGCTAGCAAACCGGATCACTTCTCGATGCTGAGTTGGCCGATCCGTGATCAATCGACCTCGCAAGCTGACCACCACTTGGCTCGTGTGAAGTACACACGCGCCTCTCTGTCAGTTCGAGACAACTGCGGCCAACTTGGCTCAAATTTGCAATTAACGCCACCATGATGGACACCGAGCGTGCACCTTGCCTCCTTTCCCTGACGACCAATGTGTCACAATTGTCACATCGAAACAACAAGGCTAGCAATTAGTATTCATATTGACATGATATGCGATGCAAATTTACAAGGAGAGCCAAATGAAGAGGGCATTGGGGTGTGGTGTGGGACGCGCGTCAACTGAACCACCCATCGGGTCTGTGAGCATGGTCTGTTTGACTAGCAAATTAGCAAGCACACAAGAAAATTATGCAAAACACTGCAAAAGTCTGTCTATTTTTAAAAGATCAAAATGACGGCAAAGTTGGCGTGTTTGAGTGTTGGCAAACCGGCGTAGTTGGTGAGTTTGACGGAGACCAGGTAGCTTGTCTTCCCATGACGTCTGGCTCCAAGTGAACGTTGGAGACAGCGAGAGTGAGTGTCGACAAGTAAGAGCAGGCTAGAGAAGGCGAGCACGAATAAGACGAAAGTGAGATTCAACTCGAGCAGTGATCTCGTCGCGGCAGGTGGCAGGGGCGGTGGGAGCGTGGTGGCGCCTGCCCTCACAGACAGGCAAAGTTCGCTGGTCTTGCCACGGCGAACAGATCTAAAGTAAAGCGGATCGAGATGTGGGTCAGCAGAACATGAGTGCAAATGCCACCAGGAGGAGGCTTCCACTTGCGCGTCTCTCCGTGCCAAGCGTAGTAAGAGAAAAGTCGAGTGACGTGCCTGGCAGAGCTCGAGCCAGCTGGCATTTTGGCAGAAGGCGTCTTGGTACCGTTCACGCTGTTTGGATCACAAGCAAATTACTCTGTTTGAACACTGCATGAAGAAGACACGATTCAAACGTTTCGGCTGGTTCCCGCTAGCACTTGGCCACTGCCATCACCGAGTATCGTGCTCGTCCTGAGTCACCATCCATTCATCTTGAGATGCGCCAGTTCATGCTGCTTAGCTGTGAGCACTGCGCTATACTTTTTGCATAACATGCAAGTCATTACATTTATTTTTAGTCTTCATCGCATTTCTGGCATTGGAAAACGAAGGTCTCGGAGATGAATGTCCAGATTGCTATGAAAACAACCCCTTTCAACAAGTTTCCAAAATCCGTGGCCCTTCTCCTGGTAGATCTGCAAACCTGCAGTATGGACAAGTAATGGGCAATGGACGGTTGCAGGCGCCACCTCAGTACCGACCTATAATCGGAGCTTACCATCCTCGGTAAATTAGTGTCAATCAGTTTGTAGTCAGTGTGAGTCGAACTGAGTTCATTTTCTGCTTTTCAGGGTCAGTAACCGGCAGCAGTTTTTTAGTCGCAACGCTGACCACCTGTTGGACGAGACCCCAACTCCTCATCCAGCACCAGGCTACCAAGAGGCTCCGCCACATCATCCAGTTCGAAAGCCTCATCGTGAACCAATGCCGGTGAGTCAGTACCGGCCACCGATCGGGTATCTAGCACCCGAACCACCGAGCACCATTCCATCGACCACAACCAGACGGACAACGACGACGACAACAACGAGCACAACCACCACCACTACACCAGCACCCCACAATATCAATGAAGAATTTGATGAGCCCTTGGTAGAGGTAACTCCAAAGCCAAATTACCGGCCACGTCCTGTCTCAGTGCGAACTCCTACCAATCGTGCATACAAGCCACAATCGGTGCGTCCTCTCTACAGCAATGTGGAAACAACTTCCAGCTTGGCTAATGAGGTACCAGGTGATGATCATCAAAATCAACGAAATGTGGAAAGTCTGGACAAATCAGGTCCAAAGAATCGGAGAGGAAGACAACGTAAGCGACTTCGTAGCACGACCACTACTACTACTACCACCACCACCACTACCACTGAAGCACCGATTGACGAGGAAGGCGATTATTACGGTAAATAATGAGTAGCTAAACACTGTTACAATCAGTAGAGTCAACTGCGATCAGACATGAATCACTTCCAAATTAAATTCAAGGTGCTTTCCCAATAATGCTTCTCAACAATTTAATACTACCATAAGTTTAGTCATTGTCACTTGTGCCACAGTGGATTCTGAAGTGAGTTCACTACGATCTTGATCAAAATGTCCCATAACAATTATAAGTCTCTCGTAATCAGATGCTAGTACGCGATAGTATTTAATTATTGAGAAGTATTGTTCTCTAAAATAGATTGCGACAGAAAAGTTTATTATTAATAATTGAAGAGAGCATTGCTTGATTTGACCAGTAAAAATCACTACTAATGACACTGTTTGCAGATTATGACCAAGAAGATTACGATGACTATGACTACCAGGCCACCACTACCACCACAACTACTACTAGAAGGCCAAGAGGAAAGCAACGGGGCAGAGGGAGAGGTCGCGGTGGACGAAGACGCTTCCGGCCCACCGAACCACCTACTACAACCACCACAACCACCTTGTCGCCCAACTACAAACCTCGGCCCGATGGTCGCATCATCGACTATCACGCCGACCCCAATTTTCCCTATGAGTTGAAAGGAGCTGATCTCACTCACTATCCATTCTACATATCGATTCCGGAGAGTAACTTTAACTGCAAGGGTCGCCATGATGGTTACTACGCCAACATCGAGCTCAAGTGCCAAGTGTATCACCACTGTGCGGTGGGTCATCAGCGCTACGACTTTCTTTGTCCCAACTACACTCTCTTCGACCAGACCACATTCACTTGTCGGTTCGTGAATACCGTAGACTGTGATGCCTCGGAGAATCACTACGTTCGCAATAATGAGCTTTACGTGGAAACCACTACGGGCCGACCCTTAGACTATGGACCGGTACGGCCTGTAGCTGACCATCCAGGCACTAGCCGAGAGTCGAGTGCTGCTCTTGTGCCAGTAGAATCCAATGAAGCCGAGCACAGTAGACATGTGCGAGCAGTGGAGCTACATGCCACCACCACTGCGTCACCGGATGCCAGCGCCATTGTAAATACTCACTGACACTCTAACTTGTACAGCACTCTTGTGATGTAAATAGTCCACAAGTTATTTATTTTTCAAGATTCAGCTATTTATTCTGTAAAATAGGACCATGAATAAAGCCAATCACTTAAACGGCCCAATCTAGTCTTGTATGTTATGGGAATACACGGTTTTGCTTTAATTTTTATTGATATATTAAAATAACGCACCGTTAGTTATTTAGATAAAAGAATAAAAATTTAGAATTTTAAAAAATGCAAAGCACAAAACAAAATCAAGTCATTAATTGGTGATGAATATGGCAAAGCACCTTGACCTAAAGTTGTTTAGGCGGTAGCCTGCTTCTCGGCCTCGATCACCTCTTTGGTGGGCAACGGGTTCTTCTCCTCCGTGCTGGTAGGGTGAAGCTTCTCCGGCGAGAAAGTTTCGATGCTCTTCAAGAGCTGCTGTTGTCCTTTCTCTTGTTCGATTTCTGACAATGTGAAAAAATAGCTTAACTCGTTTGCAGACCTAATCTCGCAACACAAGCTCGGCAGCAATGATAACACCAAAAGCCTGTTTACTGTTACTGCTCACTGTTATGACTACCAGACAGATATCAAGATATACTAATAATAATGCCAATAGTCATCACCGTCATTCACACCACAGCCATGCCTAATTGTCATCGAATCGAGATGACAGCTGGCAATGAGATTAGACCACACCGTGGCCATTGGGTGACAAGGACATGCAACATGGCAAAAAGCAACAGTGACATCCCCCCTGATAAGCCTCTATAGACGTACCAGCCTGCGAAGGAAGTACCAGCTTTTCCTGTGTGCTGGTGTGCTTCAGCTTATGCTCACCAACCAATTCACTCTTCAGAGTATCTGCGATACGTGGAAGTTCTTCTTTAGTCGGCGAAGACATCTACCGAAAAAGTCATGATGAGCAGGGTTAGCAATTATTATTAGAAAGTTATCTCATCGTCATGGTTATCTGCTCATGATGATGAGGTGCCTATTCACCATCCAGTGCCGTTGTGCGTTCAGTGACAGTACAGATAGAGTTAGAGGGAGAGGGAGAGACAACTCTTTAGCGCGCCGAAAAGTACCCTCAAGCGGCTAATGATTCAGCGGAGCAGGATTGCCAACGGCGCACATCTGCCTCACTGGCATAGTCAGGAAGGATGAGTCACCCATGAGTGAAATGCGAGGGTGCTCACCGCGCCCTAAGTGTCTAGCAACCAAGTGGCTGAAAGAACGGGGTGCCACTTTAAGCAATTCTTGTCTCAATTGTCATCTCAGTAATCTTTTTCTACTGTCATGATAAAATAAATTTTAATACTAATAAAAACTAAAAATACAAAGGTTCATCTCACGGTTAAGCTCTACTTGGCATGGTAACCATTAAAATATTTTTCAATAATATATCTCAGTAATAGAACAGCAGCCATTTGCAAAACCAATATTTTCATGCACAATATTTCAAAGAAAAATACTTCTACATAGCTCTTTTTTGCACTACTTGGTTAATAAATATAGAAGAAAGATGTTAACAGGTATACTACAGAACAATTACAATCTAAAATAACATGAGCAAAGACAAAACCCACTTGCAAGAATGCTCACTGATTTCAAACTTACCGTGGGTGTTAGTTGGTCACGAGACAACTGAAACTGTAGTTCCACGAAGCACGAATGGTAGTGAAATTGATAGTAAAAAAACGAAGCGTACTAGGCGAGAGCTAGTGGGCAATTGAGAGAGAGAGAGAGCTATCGGGTGTTTGTGCGAGACTGCCAAGTGGCTGACACTGGCAATCTGGTGGCGCGGCGAGAGGGTTGTCAGTGGAGAGCGAGAGTGCTCGTCCAGTGCAGTGGTAGTGGGCAGCAGGAGTGTGCCGGCACCTCACCTCACTTCGCCGCGCTCCAGCCCGGCCACACCTAGGACATGTCGATGTCGAGTACTGCGCGCCATGCCTTTCCAAAGCTTGCTTTAGTCCGCTTAGCCAACTGTCAAAACACGAAGAGTGCATCAATTCAATTAACTGTCGCCGCGCGGGCTTTCCATCATGACAGTAGAGAGTGGATGCGCAGCACTGACAGTGAGAGCAATGCGTCGCGCTGTCTGGAAAGTGCTCTCTTTCTCAACACTCTTTTCCAATTGTATTCAGCTAGTGTGTATTCAGCATCCTTCACCCAGCCTAATTTAATCTAGATGGGAGGACCGATAACTATCCTAGGACCAGATGGTATCAGATCCTCAGTTCCGATCGAAATGATAAAGAATGCAGTAAAAGCTGGCTTGGGTCTCACCCAAGACTTGACACACTGAATGACTTGAACAGCTTTAAGACTGTTGGTTAATCTTTGCTGAGAACCATTGAATCCAGGCACGATACAATGAAAAAGCACTGCTTCAACATTATGCCCGAATATCTTGTACCCATTTATCTATTATTATTATTATTATTATTATTTCTCTACATGGGCTGCAATTTGTTCTAACTTCATCTGTCGATTCGAGATGGCTTCACATCTGGATTGCACAAGATTGAGTCAAGTACGAGTGTTGGTGTATCACATCTGTATCTCGAATGATATACGAAGTGAATTGGTGTACATTTGTATGGATAAGTGATGAAAACAAATGTAGGACTGATAAGCGGAGAGTGGCAGTAGGTGGTTGAACAGTGCTATCTCGGTGGTGTCACTTGCAGCTCGTGGTTAGTGCAGTGAATCATAATACACCACCACTGGTTGCGCTACGGCAAATGGACAGAGTAGTGAATCATACCATCTCACCTCGCTCACAACTCTGTTATAACAAGTTTGCCTTGTCCCGTCAAACCTAGTCCAAAGATTTCCAACCGTTCGCCAGGGTGCTACTCAACCTACGCACGTCATCGAGGGTTTCCGCAGTCATAGGAAAAGAGATTGATCACTGCCAGATCAGGCGCAATGCCCTCCCTGCCTCCTGTCATTCCTCCACTATGCCAGCAAACTTGCCGGTGGAATTCAATTAATTTATTATTTAGTTTGTTAATATTAACATCAAAATCGAAAAGAAACACGACTTGGAATAACAACAAATCGGTTAAGTGTGCAGAAGAAATAAATAGACACCTGTAGAATGGCTAGAGGACCAACAGTCGAGGTAGTGAGAGAAGACAAGCAAATAACCCCAAGAATGGGATCTTGGTTGGGGCCTAGCGGTGCGGTGGGTGTGATGACGAGACAAACATCGCAAAAACATAACATCAATAGATATTTACAAACGATTGAGCGATAACAGTTATCTGATCATAGGAAACACGTTTTGCTATCACAGCAAAGATGTGATGTCGAGTGGAGGTGGTGGCTGCTTACTGAGGCTGCCTCATTGGTTAGTGCTGTACTGCGACCCGCCAAAGTTGGTGTGACCGATATCAATGAGGTGACGCACCAGTATCTTGCAGTCGCGACATACTTTGACTAGAGGACCCGAGTGGGCCTGAGTGGACTCTCCGGTAGACGCTGACTGGTCGCTGTCGTCCTCGTGAGAGGTCAACATGCGCACGATGCGAGCCATCCGGTTGCGAGAGTTGCTTATCTTTGGAGGCAATGACTTGGACTCGGCTTCATTCTCCGACTCGGACGTGTCCACCGTCCGGGTACTCTCTGACTTGGATGACCGATGAAACAGATCGGTGATGCGCTTTTCACCCGGTGGCGAATTAGTCGGTGAAAGCATGTAGATCGGCACCCGCTCAAACTGCTCCTTGGGAATGTGCATTTTGGTAGAGCACCTGCCAGAAAAAGAGAGACATGACACCTTTTCATCAAGATTACATCTAAATACTGACCTGTCACAAATGGCTCTATTGCATAGCTTGCAAATAGTAGCCCATGGTCCCCAAAAAGTAAACCTGGTTTTTAGACAAGTAAAGCATATCTTGCCATTTTCCAAGTCTTTCTTAAGTGACTTAGTAACTCCGAGAGACTCAATCTCGGCTTTAGTTAATACTGATCGAATGTGTTGTACTTCTTTGAGGGTCAGAGACAAGCACTCGAGAGACTTGCCAAGATCACTATTCTCCCAGATCGTAGCCACATGATTGCGTGCATCCTCATTGAAGTCCAGATCTTCAATCATATCTGTGGTACTCTGATGCCGTTGCAACGACTTTAGATCAAAACCACTAATTGAGTGACGTCTTTCTCTTGAGAAAAGCCGATGGGACACTGCAAAATAATAGTGACCTTTGAGTTGAGTAACCTCGTCTCTCTTGGTTTACTTACATTGCTTGAGACGCAATATTGCCTCGGTGCTTACAGGCTCTTGTTGTACTGATTTCTCACACTTCTCTTGCTCAGACTCGCTTGCAACATGTTCCTCGATCATAAAGTTTTGCTCAAACATCTCCGAAGGAAAGTAAGCAGACATTGGCCTAGCAGTGCGCACACTTGAAACAGTCCTCGCCACTAATTGCTGATTAAGCATTTCATCTCCACTATCCTCGTCATCATCCAAATTGAGATTGAGTTCAATGTTAGCTTTGATCAGTTTACGCCGTGAAGGAACAGAATTGAGTATTGACTTGGTACTCGAGTCGCGATTTACTGTCGCTTGATTTACTGGCTCTTCTTGGCTCAAATCTACAACAATAAAAAAAATTAAAAATAGTTTTAATAAAATTAATTTTTAAAAATTAAAACACAAAAATGTATAATTAAGTACCTATTGCCATTTTGTTCAAAATTAAACGTCGAAATGTAAGCAACACTATCTTGGAAATTTAAATGAATTTTGACATAATTAATAACAATGGAACTTAATGGGTCATCAGTACCTTAAAACTAATCAAAACAAATAACTGAAAGTGGATCCAACAAAGATGGTCGGTCATTGCTGTGAGCACACAATTGTACCAACAAACGAAGCAAACGACAATCACAGTTGTGTTGAACTACAACTAGACAAAGCTATCCCTTGTCGATCGTGGTCTCAATTCGATACATCCACGCAGACAAGAAGCACGAACTCAATTGAAGCTAATCGTTTTAAGCCGTACCACATAAGTTGGGCAAGAACTCTCATTAAACGCACTCTTCTTTACACTAACAATTTGTCGACCGCCTTTGTTACCAATTATGGCGAGTACCGCCGACCAAGGCCAAACACGAGGCGACATTACCGAGAGAGGAAAGTGAGAGTGGACAAATGGGACTAGAAATGACTCAATGGATCACCGATCGCGCTTGCTGATCGGTGATCCATTGAGTGGCAAATGTTTGGCAAGGTGAGAGTCACTTCAATGCTGCCATCGCTACGTGGGTGCCCACTCAACGGAGGTCATCATTCAGCTGTCTCACGTCAATTCAAGTCACATCACGTCGATTTAGGATAATCTGCTTACCTAAATTGATACCCTTGAATAGCATACTTTGTGAAATAGTAACCATTAATAATTCAGAGCAGAGTTGCTAGCTTTAAAAATTATACTAACTAGGGTAATATTATGCAAGACCATGAATTGTTAAATTAACTTATATTCTATATTTTATCACACAAAAAGTCCATACTCATTTGTAACTATTGATTCATTACTTAATAAAGAGGTAAACAGTATGTAAAACCAGAGACGTACCTGGTCGGTGGCGAGGGGTAGTATGAGCAGAAAAGGAGTACTTCTTGGTAGGCTTGGGCGTAGGTCTTAGTTTGTGCTCCTGTCGAATGGATTCCATCAGTCGCTCGTAAAGTGTTACGTGCTTGGGAGGTGGAGGCCTGAGCACTCGTTGAGAAACCGGCACCAAGGGAGGACGCGATCGAATAAACTCGAGAATCAATTCATGCGCATCTTTCTTTACTCTAGGCGGCAACCCTCCGTTGATCATCACTTTGTTAAGCTTATAACGCCGAGAACGAATGTCGTCGAGTAGCATCTCATAGGGTGTCAGCTCGTACTCGGCATGGTGAATTGAGTCATCTTGGTCCACCTTTTTTAACTTCACCCCATGCCTTAGTTCTCGTATCACTTGAATCCAAAGACGAGCCCAGTCATGAAATTCAAGCTTTTCAAGTGACTCGCTTGATTCGTGATATTGGTGTGACTCAGTTGAGACAAGTGAAGTTCGTCGTATTTCCTTAAAAGTTCAAGTCAGATCACTTATTTGACACTAAAAACTGAGACAACTTACTTTGGTTCCTTTGGCAATCTGGTCTAGGAAAATGGACAACTCAAGCGTTTCAGCAATAAGAGCACGACAAACTGCTCGGTAGTGACCATCAGCCGATTCGTGACTCGATAATCGCGAGACGCACATCTGAAGAGCAAAATAGTGATTAGTGCTAGTCGCAGTCTCGCCCATTAGTCTATGCGACACATTTGCATGCGGCTTTCCCACAGGAAAGCGGTCTCGTTCCTCTTCCTCAATATGAGTCTTCGTGTGACTGTGTTTCACAAACTCTAACATATTCTAACATGAACTGCTTAACTAAAGCAGGAATCAAAACAAATCTGTGCACACGTATTACTACGAACTGACGTAGTATCACCAACGGGACATCAAGAAAATATAACAGACGTGCCGCATTGCATTAATCGAATCTATTCAAAATATTGAGCACGCTTCCACCACTAGAGGCTATTCTTCAAGCAGACTGGCTTTCACTTATCGGCCTCTTGTTGGCCAGTCCCAACAGCGTGCAAACTTGCCAGAGGTTGCCAATCAAAATGCTAATCGTGCCCGTCCTTTCCCTGCCCCCTCATCGTGGTGGATTTCAATCTGGTCGCTTGCATAAGAAGTAAGGTCAGAGTGCGTTGCGGAAAGCAACGCACCAAAACACTCACCTGGATCAGATGATCGAAGCAAACCAAGGGGGCCCCACCGAGAGAAGCTTGTTGAGTTTCAGCAAACTCGTGGCAGTCGCGCTCAATGCCCTCGTCGGCGTTGGCGCATTCATCTTCCTCTTCATCTTCGTCATCCTCGCCATCAACGCTTTCATCGTCTCCAAGAGAGCCGATTGAGTGCATCTGCTCGCCAGCAACCCTCGCGCCACTAGTCCTTCGTTGACGGCGTGCCAAGTCATGGGCAGTAGTCAATCGTTCAATCAACAGTTCTAGAGGCTTGCTCAGCGTCCTCTCTTCGTCATCACATAATCCATAGTCCAGGGCCCGAAAGAGAACAATACCCAAAGATGTCAGTAACTGTCCGGACGTACAAAAGTGTTAATCATACAAATAATGTGCCTGAAAATACAAGTTTAAGATTGATTTCATAGAATTGCTTACCTTGTGCGAGTTCCTAGCAACTGTCCGGCCATGACCTGTCAATTCATTAAAAAGAAATATATATTAGAAATTTTATACATTTAATTGTTTATAGTTCTTTACTAAAGTTCTTCATTAAAGTTTAACAATAGCTATGGCACTAAACAATTGAGCATCATTAACAGAACTTTTCAAAAACGAGGTAATTGGATAGATAGTCTAAGATTGAGCCACTGTAACCATCAATGTTCTCGATAATGACTGCTTGTCATCCAGTGCTTTTTACGATCGCCAACTTTCGATGTCGAACGGCTATTTTTAAAATTGTACAATTTTGCATCTTCCAGCTTGGATTGAAGTGAGTAGTCAATCTGGGATAGAACCATCGATCGATCGATTGATAAGCGGCAATAAATCTCTTCGACTTGGGCCAAATATATCCGGTGTGCGGCATTGTCCGTGTGCCACGTTGAGAGGAGAATGCTAATGCATTAGCTAGCACTCTGCTACCGGGCAGGCACATTGTGGCCAATTAGAAACAACACAGCTATTTATATTTCATTCAATTCAATCATTCAACAATGACAATTTATCGACATGGACCTGTGCTGCCAAATGGCTACCGTGCCTTTGTGTGTGGTGAGCACAATTGTGATTGTGAGTTCGATCAGATGAGATGAGCGTCCGTGCGCTGAAGATAAAGCAATATGCAAATACAACTTTGCATAATCTGATTAATTTTATGCTCTAATATTCTAGGTTCTCGAGATACAACTCTCGAGATATAAATGTAACTATATAAATGTTCAAAGCAAAAACACAGCTCGTTTCTAGAGCAGTGAATCTAAAAAACTTCTTCACATTACACTTCAAGGTTTGTTCAATCCAGAGATGAATGCCTTCAGTGATAAGATTTTGACAACAAAGTAGCACATATTAATAATGTGCATAAAAATTCCAAAATAACTACTTAATGCAAATGTGCACTGTGGAAAGTTCAACAACCACTGTGATGTGCTGCTTTGAGAGGATGTGTTTGACACGCCATCCGAGTGATATCATCTCATTGAAACCAATTGCAAGCCCTGAAAAGTGCTCGGTGCTTGTGATTAAAGTGTGTAACCGACTAACAAAACTTACAATTCGAGGGGCAGTGATAAGCATCAATTGGATGGTCAATAAGACCAGAATGAGTGGAGCGAGGATGACACGAGCGAGAGTACACAAGTACCATGGTGACTCGATTGGGGGGCTCATCACGCGATCTGATTGTGCCCCACAACGATCGATCCCGTCGATCGATTCCCACACTGAGCCCGTGCCCAACGTGCCTTTCAGGTCGAGTCAGTGAAGTCCGGTCTTTTCTCCCCAGGCTTTCTAACTTAAGTGTGTGAAACTCTGTAGATACTATTTTTTCTACACATTTGCTTAAAATCACGCCACCCACTAATCGGTGTGTACCAAACAAATTTTCGAATTCTATGTTACTTCGTTTAAAAAAGACTTTTCCATAATAATGAAATAAATTTAGCGAGTAAATCGGCCTTTTATAACTTAACAGTCTAAACTTATATAACCTAAGTTAAATTGAACCTTAGCCCAAAAAATGAAGTGAGTGACAGTGACGTTTTTGGTGAATCAACAAGTAATTGAACAAAGCACTGGATCCTGTGACTTCAAGTTTTTTTCTTGTTTAGTTCTTAGTTTACAGTTTAAAGCCTTTGTTTTGTACGGTATCATCATAAAATAAATCAACTGAAGAAGTTACAGGTTTAAAACAATTGAAGAAAGATGGAGCAGAAATCAATAATAATAATAGTGATGGTGGATCCGTGTTGTGATCTGGCTACAATCGGCACCAGCGCAAATCAATAATCAACAGGTTGTCCGTGATCATGATTGATACCCAGCCAGAGGTGCTCGCCGCGGGTCGCACTTGACTTGACTAATTTCCTTTTCGTGCCGGGCTATATTTACCTGACGCCGACGACGGCCACTGACCAACCACAACAAGGCCAATATGTCGCGCAAACTCAGCTAGTCTTGCGCTGTTTGTGTTTTAATTTATTTTTCAATTTTAAATTGCTACATTTGATGCGAAGGCATCGGGCAAATGAAGTGAGAGAAAGATAGAGAAAGAGAGAACGAGTCTATTGGAGAACCGTGGAGCGGCGCGCAACACCGAAACAGCTTGGACAAGCTCGGGGATAATCCATCTGAAGCTCGGATGAACGACGCCACTACCACTGGCCAAGTTGTGATTAATTCCAGTTTTATTATAGTAATCCGGCTGGACAGCGATACCGAAGAGACTAATCTCCAGTTTTGCTCTATCCAATTTGCCAAAATATTTGGCCACTTCTAATCGATACTATCAAAAGAATAGAGATTGAACAAAGCCATATTTACCTACGAAGGAAAAGCGAGGCATCACATAAAGAAGAAGTGGCGGCGCGTTTCTCCTGTCAGTCTAATAAGCGCAGCATTGTTATAAAAATAGCCAACTGGCTCATCTCTGCAGTTGCAACTCATCTTAAAAACACTACTTAATTCGATACCACACAACAAATGATGCGAATGATGCATGCCCAAGTATCATCTGCTTAGCACTTCAACTTGAATACCAAGCATCTGCAACACTGAAAGGCCAAGACAATACTGGATTAATAAACCATTTCAAGTCTTTGCATCTCATTTGCTGCACTGAACAGACCTTCTAAAAATAAGTACTACCATTACTTCTAAACTAACACCAATAGAGAAGCAGTGTGTGTGATTCTTAGACTCACCGACGTTGATTACAAACAATTGAAGTCTAATTAGTCAGCAAGGGTTTCAATTTGATAAATATTCAAACTCAAATCGATAGGGTCATCAATAAACTCTACTGAGCGGTCTGTTTTGTTTGACATGCAATACATCAAAAAACTTTGACACGAGGTGCGAATGCACTGGTTATCAGTGAAGAGAGCCTAAAGCAGTAGATCAGAATGTCGTTTTATGGTGAGCCAATTGAACTATGCCAAAAGTGGCGAACCACCACCCGTCCAATCCATGCTACCTTAAGTGCTTACCGGAAATTTCCTCTTCTTGGTGAAATAACACATTTTCGCATTGTGAGTCATTTATATCCAAGCTTAATTCATCCCACGAGTATCTATCTCAAGGTTTTTTTGACATAGAATCTTACCGTATCAGCATTTGCAAGTTCATTAACATGTGGCGTAGACAAGAACAAGTAGCATACAAAGGGGTGGACTTTGTGCGAGTCGATTCGGGGTGAATGAGTCATGCGAGAGGGAAAAGGTAGGAATTGGCCAGACAATGAGCAGCAGCGCGTGAAGCGATGGCGTGCTCAGGTGTGGTGGTCACACTCTACCAAGCTCGTCACACTGATTGCCTTCAATGAATTGATCTGACGGTCGTCACCGGTTGAGAGCATCCCTACATTGCACAGGAATCAACACTGTCTACCGGGTTAGGCATTGCGCAACATGTGATAAACTGGAGAAAGTGAAACTAGGATAAAGCAAATAATTATTCTGCTGTACGCAGTTCACCATCAATAACTATTTCAAAGCCCGATTGTAGTTGCTTGCTGAGGTAACGGTTGATAATTCAGGTAGCTATATCTCTAGCAAACCGGCGCCTGTCCGACTATTGGCTGGATAGAGAGCGGAGTGTCCGACACCTCGTTGAGACGGGTGTTCGCGCGCCACTGGCACTTTAATTATGGCTCCTATCCTGTCGGCCCATGAAGACGCGCGTGCAATCACTTCGAGATGACTGAAAGCAAAAACGCCAACAATAATAACACAGTGGCGGCAGCACAAGCGAACCCAGTAGGGAATAGTGCTAAGAAAAGCCATGCAAAGTCAGATTTAGCAGAGATTCGATTAGCTTCCATCAAATCTAATGACCGGACGAGATTGACACTCGCGCCACCGGTATGGCGTGTCCCTCGACCGAACGCTCCGAGGTGAGTGCGCCAGCGCCACGATCAACACTGCATCTCACTGGCTTTGAATGAACTTATAATTATTTGGATATGCCATTAATACAGAACGGAGATCAATCGAAATATTAAAAACATATTTACATCGTACGGCAGGCAAGTCAGTGAGCGAGGTGCTTCCCGATGTGCCAATCGCGCCAGTTTCTATTTCGGTCGCTGGCCCCCAATCAATCATTTCAATTAGCTCAACTGATTCCTGCGCAGGTATCAGAAATTAATTAGTATTAATTCGCATTGCTAATTGGTGATGTTCAAGTAGAAAGCATTTCTCGTAGAGATTTTCGTTGCACGCCATGAAAGTATTTACGTTTGACTGTGATTTTTGGATAAAGTAGAGAAAATGTAATCACTGACTTGCGATATGCAATTTGTTATTGTTTTAGTTCAATCATTCCACTATGGTTGATTGGCTCAAGCTGACCCATGGTTGGTGAGTGTTAGTTAGTGAAGTGGCTCAGTGAAACAATCACATCGAATCAATTGAATTGAGCGCTCCTTTTTGGTTGGCAGCGAGGCACTCCTGTCGTGTGTCCAGTGCGTCAGTAGACGGACGGCAGACGAAGAGGTGGACAAGCAGCACCAGTGGCCACTCAAAACACAAGAACAGAATGCTGCTTCTCTCTCTAGGTCAAGATTATAAAAATAAACTTTTCATCATAGATCGAGTCAAAAATAGAATTATCAAAATAACTGATGAAAGAAGTACGCGTCATTGTCAAAGCTCGACAACAATGGCAGTCAGTAGCTTTAGAGAGGGTCAAGAAAGCAGCAACCAGAATTGGCCACTGGTGGTGGGTTGGCATTCGGCGTCGATGGTCGGCGCTAATCGGCATCGAATCGAGCCAAAAAAACATGGCACTCAAGTGGCAGTGAACGGGATAATCGGCGTCGTGACTTCCGATTGAGGTCCTCGACGGCTGTCGGCAGGTCAGGTCGTCGATGGCGAGCACTGCCCGCCTAATGTCACCGCCGCGTGCTCCGTGTTGATCAAAATGTAGCCCAACACTTGTGTCACAGTCCACTCTTTGAAGCCTTTCTGTTTGCAGATTGTATAGCTATTTCTTGTACATCTGCGTAGAATCATTCAAACTACGAGTTGATTTTTTAAAAAAGCATTTTGATAACCTTAGACGACACTTTTGTAGATAAAGGTCTTTTTTAATGCAATAGCTTAACCTAAGTTTCGTAAAAACTTGGCAACAAAAAAACCTCAACCTTAAACACGTAGAAATATAAGTTGCATTTCTAGATCTCAAGCGAGAGAGAGAGAGAGAGAGAGAGAGAGAGAGATACTTAGATTCATTTGACCAGTAAACTCAATTAAATTCGAAAAGTGCAGCATGCCACTCGCTAGTGTTGTGCTACCTACTGCTTTCATCAATACTGCGCCAGTGTAATCATGTTTGACGGCCAGAGCGGACAAGCTAAGTTTGCCCTAAGCTATCAACCAAGAAGCGTAAAATAGCAATCGGATGAGAGCTCTTTTCTCCGCAAATCGAATTGAGTCGTCCCATTGAGCGCAGGTGATGAGAGTGGAGCCGTGGATCGACACGCATTGCCATTAACCACTCGTCGCGCCATCGATCGAATTCAATCGGTTCACCTCGGAACCTACACAAATTCATAATCACAATGACTAATCAAAGGCGCACACACTTTGGACACTTTATCACTGCGCGCACCAATCTGATTAAAACTCGCAACCATTGGTTGAAATAAGATGACTTTCCAGTCAAGTTGATCAAGCCAAGTGAAATACCACTCAAGCCAATTAATCTTATTAAATCATTTAGATTTGAGAGCAGCTAAATTTTAAAAATCTTAACGCTAAAGTGTAGCAACTCATCAATTAAAGCACGCAAGTTTAAGTTCAAAGTGAGGGTCTTTGGGAAAGTGAGAAACGGTGAGGCGCTAGCGACTGGGCACGCCTGATCGTGCACCACCGACTGATGCTATGTTTATCGCGCCATAACGAAGTAAAAATAGTCACTAACTCGAATAGATCAATTACAATGGGTTGCCAGAGAACCTCGCAAAGATTGCCACTCGGCTGACCAGTCGAGATCAAAGGTTAGCTTTGCAATCTGATCAGATCTAGTGTGGAGCGGGAATAACCACTAAATATAGCAATGGCAGACGATTGGCGAGATAATGGAATAAGACAAAAGATAACTTAGCTCCTCACGAATTGCCCAGTTGCAGAATGGTGCTAGACGGGAGGGGCAATTGCCTAATTGTATGCTAATTGTAGCCAGACTCGATAACGCTTCACCAGTCTAGATGGCATCCTTTGAGCCACTGCGACAGCACTTAGTGTGTTACCACTTGATAACCTCGGTGGCCGCGCCGTGTGTGCATATGTTTGGATGTACCTCGACAACTGACATAGTGGCACTCCGCGAAGCATCGGTCGATTGTCGATGCCACAGCGTCTTCATCAAGATGATAGCATCGCATCGCCCCACTCGCTAATCATCATCATTTCTCATAAAGCTCGCTCGCACGATTTGCTGTGCCATTCTCTCCTTTGCGTGCTCGAGCGCGTGGATGAGTTCGATTGCAAACGCAGTGGTGGTGCTCTAGAAGAGACCACTGATGCCAATAACTTATGGTTCCAGCTAGCTCAACACCAAGCCACCTGGAGTTGAGATTGCCCTCGACATACATGAAGCAGCACGGACAAGTGGGCATTCGTGCACAAACAGCGACAATTAGCATTCTGGCTCATTCCGACAGTGACATTAGTCGAAATGGGCAGCAGAGCACGACATTCAAGTTAAATAACATTTGAAGATATGCAAACAAGCTGGGTAAATGAAGACAGGAAGACAGGTCGGCGTGAGAGGTCATCAAGGTGACGGGTGTCTTTGCCAGGCCATCATATCAAGCGATGAAGCGAGCAATCTTACCTACACAGATTATGCTCCACCATATAGTCTATTAACTCGCAACAATTGACGTTTCATTTTTTACAATAATTAAACTGACAACTATATATAATAAGCATTGAATTTATCAAAGAGACTAACTTGACCATTACGATAACTAACTGAATAATCAAAGATTGAACTTTACTTACCCTTGTCTGGCTCGTTATTGATAATTTTACTAGGATAGAGCGTCTTGGGATGAACGTGGCCATCTTTGTGAATATGCACATGGTCAGGCTCAGAAATCAGATAGCAATGACTAGGTTGGTAGTGTTGGCGGAAGCATTTGAGGGCCTGGTAGCAAATAGCCCAGGCTTGCTCCTCGTTGATAGCGGTTTGAAAGGAGCTGAGTATATCACACAAGCTCAGGCACTGGTCCTCGTCGAGACTACACTTGACCACTCGGGTCGAGGACAACTCGTGCACGGGCTCGCCTTGCTGAGTGGCGGCACCAGAGATCATCGTGTCTTGCACTGTCGCATTGTCCGTCACACCACGGAACGCCGCAGTTGTCCCACTGGAGCACTCGGGGCCACTGGTCATAGGTGGATGAAGATATGTGTGAAGAAAGGTGTACAGGGCTCAAATGAGTGGTGATTACGCACACCAAATGACGCAGCAAGTAACGGTGAATGAGACGGTGGCGAGACGTGGCCACTGTTTAGTGAAATGCGTCCAAACACGCCAGTGTGAGCAGAATCAGTCGATTCTGGAAATCCCACTTCTAGGCCGGTGAGTGCGCATACGCGGTGGAAGAATGTCTTGGTGGTATTGATCGGTGGGACGTCACCCACTAGCCACCGGTGCGATGTGGAACGCAGTGTGCACTACAATTCCACTCAGCACAACCACTCGAGCCAGTCAGCCCAACAAGACACCAGATGGGGCCTCTTCAACTCTCAAGCACTTCGATAGGATGATCACTGGGGTCCAAACAAGACGGATCAGCCTGAACCACTAAAGTGACCATCGATGTGAGAACACATCAAGGACACGACTCTTGTTGTTGTTTTTGCTGTTATCAACATGTCCGTAGCAGGTGGCGTCATTGCGGCAATGGTTGCATGCGATTTTGTGTGCAAACATAGCCCGAGTGCGCAGCACGGCGACGGTGACTCTTGGAGAGTAACAGAGAACACTCGATTTAGATTGATGTCTGCAGACAAGACTCTCGATGAATGAGTGCAAACTTGATTAGGTCACTCATAGATGAACAAGAACAAGACAAACACAAGATACTAGCAACAACAACAATAAGAATACAGAAATTACAATGTTGATGCAACTGCAGTTGCTGGTGATGACACTGATAATTAGTACACTACGCAAGCAGAGCACGGACCATAAGTTCGAGAATCCGCAAGTCCATTGGTAAGTCAGTCAGAGTTTGAAGAGCAAGGCACCGTGTGTTGAAGTGAGTCGAGAGAGTGAAATGTGATCGAAGTGGATGACGCCGATGGACGCAAGCACGATACGGATCGCCAACAGGCGGGCACTGTCTGCCTCGCCGCGCGAAGAGTCGAATTCGAGGATTGGTGGCCGCGCGCTCGCGCGCTCTGCAGTGCCCGCCACCACCGACGCTTCATCTCATCTAAATAATTGTTGTGCTAAACCTAAATGCGCATGCGCGGCACAACAAAATTGCTTTGATGATCAACAATTATTGTTATGGCAGCTGCACACAACAATGTGAGAAGCTCACCTTCGCTTGACAGAGTGCTGCTCGCACCATTGTCATCAGAGTGCCTCGAGTTGGTTTGTGGTAAGCATGCTCATGAGGTGACAGAGAGAAACGGTGACGGGCAGCACCCGATCATAGCAGTGAACCGGTCACCGCCGACTCGTCTCCAATTGACACTACTCAATCTCCATTGTCTTCCACTCTACTTATCTGCTCCTTCCCAAGACGCTCCTTTAATCCCAGCAGCAATTATACAATTTTTTAAAATTAAACACCCGCCAGACAATGTGTCACTCACGCGGAGCATCTATTTCGATTCTGGTCCGACATGGTGGGAGGCTATTTCACATTGTGCTTATCTAATCACACCTCACTAGTGCTGATGTGTGCAAGGGGGCTATCGCACGATAAGAGCCCAGGACATATTCATGTGCCAGGTCGGAAGACCAGTTAATCTTCTGCAAGCATTGTCAGCTTTGAGCTCAATAGCCATAAGTGGCGCTAGTCAACACTTCCCATACAGACTATGGTGATGCTTGATTTATTCGAGAAAAAACAAAAATCATCACCTATTTTGTAGGAGCTAAGCGATAATACGGCAACAGTAGATATGAGAAGAGAGAGCTGAAGTGAGACTAATGTGAGTGAGAAAGACAACATGACGTTAAACGCCGACACGTGACGCTAGACACAGGACCAGCTTGGGCCAAGGCTAGTTGAGTGAGACCAGCTAGTATGGTTCGTGCGATGAGTACTTTGGCTCTGGATACTTCGGATACTTGGCGGCGTAGCCCTCTTGACCTTTGGCAATGATGGTTTCAATTCTTTCCTGTACGGGTCTCACTTCCTGAGTTCGTTGACGGTATGGTGCAATTACTTCGCGCACCTCCTGAATGATTGGCTTCTTGACATTCTGAATTAACAAATCAGGCTCGTCTACCGAAGCTGACTTCTGAACCTGGCCTGGACTGCCAAAGTGCTTTTGAATGGCGTTGATTTGTGATGAGAAGGAATTGAAGCGTAGAGTGAGAGGCAGGGGACCAGAGTTGATATCGACCACGGGGTTCTTTGGAATCGCTTGGTTGTTGGGTACAGGATACGTCGCTACTGAGTGTTTCGACTTGACTGCTGCGTCGATCGAGTGGTCGTAACCACCTTTGCTATATGTGGCAGACACGAAGCCCAAGCTGGCAACCAAAGTAGTGGCTAGCTGCAGACAAAATATTCAATCATTACCAAGCAGGCACCAGCTGAAGATATCTTACTAGGAATTGCATGATGCTGACTATTATTCACTAGTAGACTATTCGAGTTAGAAAAACCAAGTGATACTCTTTGTTTCACCAATACTTGGCTTATATACCTAAAAAATCCCTGCACTCAGCGTGAGCATTGTTGGTGTAAGTGAGAATTGTCATAATTAATACGGTGGCTAATTGGCAATACCAGTATAGGCACTTTGGACAGATGCCACCGCGTCAAGCGAGTCAAGACAAATGATCGGCACCCAATTAGTTTGGCTGAAGACTTTTGGCTGGTGAGTTGGAATGACATGTACGTGCTTAAGTGGGACCGAGACACGAGCAGGTGACTTCAAGACGCTATTAGACCTCGATGATCACTCGAAAGAGGCGTGTCTGGTGTCAGCAAGTGTAAAAAAAATTCATCGAAACCAATGGGATTGTGGCTGCCTCTTTCAAGTGATTGTCGAGGTCTAGACGCCATTGCGGCATGCGGCACTACTCGGTGGAACCAGTGCCACTAATGGTGCTAGCTGGGTGACTCCATTGGGCGCCATGCCCTCTCTCACTTACTCACTACACATCCGTTCTTCATTAGTACACTGCTACTGCTTTAGCTGGCCAACTGCGCCACTGAACAATTGTTGCTCAATCGAGCTTACAATAGCAATCAGCTAATTGTGATCATTACGCACATCGACACCAATCCCTCGTGGACTGACCCACTATCCAAGTGGATGGACGAGAGCGCTAGAGAGAGTTTTTACACTTCTCTCTCTCTCTCTCTCTCCTCTTGCTCTTGTACATTTATGTTTAGTCATTTCGATGCTTCGATCAACTCAATGTCACCGTGGTAGCCTTGTTCATTGTGCTAGATCTACTCCGAGCTTTCATGTTGCTTGGTTGCTGTTCTGTGTGGTTTCGAAGTGACTTTAGTCCAAAATAATATGGACTTGGTCAAGTCGAGAGATCATTTAGCAGTACGCTCTGACCAAATGGAGATTTGAGATCCATTAAGGCGGTGAAGCAGAGAGAAGAGAGTGTAAGTGAGAGTATCAGGTAACGCCATAAGCAAAGACCTGTGATCACTGATCAGTGATCATTCAAGTCTCGACCAATGTGCTTACTGCACACTTCTGGCACCTGCACTGCCCGTGTCGCGTTCAATTAGATCAATTAAAATCAATTTTACTGCGACAAAACGGAAATTATGTTGTTTGCAAGACCATATGATTAACAAATTGGTTCTAATTGAGACGCCAGTGACAGAAACAAGACAAAATGATCCAGAGTCATAGGGGATTGAGTTAAGATAATCAGGTACACAATTAAACGCAGGGAGCAAGGCAACACTTCCAATTGGCAGCTAAGTCGATGGATGGATGACGTCGAGACACTCTTTCTGCCCGGTCAGTGCCATACCAGCTTCCAGCATTCGCGAATGATTCGAGTATATAAGCATTTGGATTTTACCTAAAGAGACAACATTTGAGTGAGTTAGTTGCAGTCTACAGCAGTCACACCTGTGTTAGTTATTCGTCATGATTTCGGTAAGTGTTGAGTTTGTGCCTTGTGTGCAGCACACTGAAACCTGTCATAGCTTTTGATGCTCGGTGCCTTGGTTGGGCTAGCTTCGGCTTCTTATGGACCTCCACCCGCAGCCCACTATGACCACTCGATTGACGCAGCGGTCAAGTCGAAGCACTCAGTGGCCACCTACCCAGTGCCCAGCAGTCAAGAGTTGGGCAAAACGCCAGTAGTGGACATCAACTCTGCACCACTGCCTCTCACTCTTCGCTTCAACTCGCACTCCTCACAAATCAATGCCATCCAAAAGCACTTTGGTAGCCCCGGAACCGTACAAAAGTCTTCCTCTGTAGACGAACCCGACTTATTGATACAGAACATCAAGAAGCCAATCATCCAGGAAGTGCGCGAAGTGATCACACCCTACCGACACCGCACACAGGAAGTGAGACCCGTACAGGAGAAAATTGACACCATTATTGCAAAGGGCAAGGAGATGAAAGAGTACGGCGGCGGCAGTGGTGGATATGAGGGCTCCAAGTACCCTCCCTACACCCAGGAAGGCTATTGATCATATATAATTCCAAACCAGTTTTTGCAAATGACCCTAACACTCGAATTAGATAAACTATATCACTGATAAGTTATTTATATCATTACATTTTCTCGCAGTTTATTATTCGTTATTACATACTATTGTTTCTTATTATTTTAATTATTATGGATAATAAATATAATATGCTTAAATTGATGAATGTTGGTGTAACAAAACGGGTGGTTTCCTACATGAAAATATGTACATATTTAGTGCAACAGTACTTCGAGATCAATCTTAAACTTTAGGCTTAAGTCTAGGACCTAGACTCAACTTCCTTTAAAAACTTTCTATTAATCAAGTCTGCCCTCAAACTTGTGAAAATGTTTATGTCAATGTTTATTGTTGTTAAGGTGCAGTAAAAGTTCTAAATTCGGCAAGACAAATATGAATACATTTGATTTAAATAGAATATGAAAATTAAATATATATATAAACAATAATTTGTGTATTAGAATAATCAAACTCAGCATGGTTTGATTCAAACCGTTTGAATAGTTAGTCTATTTCTACCTGCACGAGTGGCAAAATGATAGTACAGCTGGCAAAGTGTCGCGGTGGTGCGAGTCACTCACTCCAGTTAGTTTCCTTGAAGTTGTTCCGTGTATCTACTAGGTTGGGCCGAACCTACTCTTGACGATTATCGATATTAGTCACAACTAAAATCAGCTTTAATATGTCATCGGACGACAACGAGTACTCGGACTCGGGTGCGGGCGGCACGGATGAGCCGTTGATCAGCGTTCGATGCTATGTGAAGATGCTGATGCACGCTCTTCGGTATCCACATGCCACCGTCAATGGTTTGCTTGTGGCCGACAGAAAGAAGAAAGGCAAATCGATTCGTCTTGTTGACTACATCCCTATGTTTCACTCGGGACATGGATTGACTCCTATGGTGGAAGTAGCGCTGACTCAGGTATGCACGCATAGTTGAAGAGTTTTCCCAAACATTAATTGTTTCTATTTAAATAAATTCTTTTTATTTAGATTTCTGAGTATCTGAGCAAAAGCCCCGGCAACATTATAGGAGGCTATTATCAAGCAAACGAGCATTTTCACGAGCTACCCCAACCAATACCGACCCTGTTTGCGGAGAGAATCGCAGAAAAACTGTATGAATCCAATCCGGACACGGTGCTTTTTATGTTGAGCAACTTTCACCTAGCCACCGCAATTGATGACAGCGACAATTTGAATCAGCCGTTTTTCATGTTTCATTTTATTGATGGACGATGGAAACTAAAAGGCACCGCTGCTACTGGATACCGAGGCTTTCAACTCGAGGATTCTAGTCTAACTTTTGACGCCGTTCAAGAACTTATATTCAAAAAGCAATATCATTTGAATCTGGTTGACTTCGACTCTCATCTCGATAATGTGAAGCAAGACTGGCGTAATCTTGTATTGAATGATATAATTGATAATTTCAATTAATTATTGTTTGATTTGATTGTTATGAACTGAATCTGACATCGAAACACTTCTCTGGTCACGTTTGTCCAATATATCACGCATCGCATCTTTATTATAGTGTAGAAATGTCTACTTATATTTTTAAAAAATTATTAATTAACTTTTTTATCTTGTGTATGTCTAGTAATTAATAAGGTTTATTAAATTTGCGTTGTTTTATAAACAATTGTATTTTTCGCTTTAATTTTAAAAGACTAACAGGACAAATCTGCATTTATAAAGAGCTGCGTGCAAGATGAAGTTGACTGAGATGCAATAGTGTTTTTTGGTTAACCATAACACTATAAGTACTGCTGATTTAATTGGAATTTATTGAAATTAATTGTTTAAAAATGTCAGAATTGCCTTGATTTGAAATTACAATTTGCAGATGGATTTTATAAGCTAGCCTTGGACAAGCGAATAAATAGTGTGGCAACTATAGTGATCCAAGTGGCTATGTTGCATTCACATCTATTCTACATTGTATTGTTTATTGTGAAAAAATTAGCGTTAGTGTTACTTCACTTTGTTTGTTTGAACTGACTATAAAACTCATCTCACACAATTGTGACAATTGTATGAGGCTTCAACAATGACTTCGAAGAAATCCAAGTGTGCAACGGTAAAGTTTGAGGTTGGCGAGCGCATTTTGTGCTACCAGGATTCGCACATTTACGAAGCTAAGTGTTTACAAGTGAAAAAAGTAGGTTCCACCTTTAGGTACTACGTGCATTACCGAAATTTCAAGTCCAAGTTCGACGAGTGGGTCCCCTATAGTAGGGTGCTCAAGTACAACGATGCTAATCTCAAGCTTAAGCAAGAGTTGGTGGAAAAGTCCAAGGCAAAGGAAGGCATGAAGGAGTCTAAGTTGTTCAAGAAGAAAAAGTTACACGAACATTATCGGGAGAATAAGATGAAACTCAAGAAAAAACTTAAAAAATCTAGTAGTTTGGAAAGTACTAGCACTTCAGGTTTGTCTATTGATTCTGTTTCGAGTGATAGTTTATTTTGTTTTACAATTTTCAGTTAACACAACATTTCAAGAAGATCATGATTTATCGACAAAAAAGATTGAAACGCCACCACACGTAGAGACGCAACAAGAATTTATCGACAAATATGAAGTAAAAATTGAGATACCGGAAGATTTGAAGAATAATCTTATTGACGACTGGGAAATGATTACCATTCACAATAAAATATTACATTTTCCTGTGAAATATAGTATCGACAAAATTTTAAACGATTTCTACTTCTCAAAAACACAGACATCTAAGCTGCCTCTAAATCATACTCTTGAAGGTTATGTTCAGTTCATTTCAAACATACGCAGGTATTTTAATTTTTTTCTTGAAAAACGGCTTCTCTATGCATCCGAACGAGAACAGGTTCGATACTTGATTGAAAATTATGATGATTTTATTTCTGTGGAACATCGAGATAACAACACTCACAAAGAGTTTCGACGAAGCTGGAAGAAGCAAAGAAAGTCGAATGTCAATCGAAACGTTGGCTACAGCAAGATTTCGTCGGTACTGAACAATGATGATTCTAGCATTGAAATGCAGAAGCCATCATGCTCTAAAGCATCGCCATCATCGGGGGAGAATAGCACACCGGAAGAGTCGGACAGCAACTTGACTAATGAAGCGCACGAGTTGAATCTGACTGGTGCGGGCCAAAGTTCATTTATGAACTTGAAAGAAGAAGGACCAAAGGCATTGTCCACCACACAGCCTGACAAGAAGAAGGATCTCACCAAACTGTTTGGTCCGGAGCACTTGCTGCGCTTGTTCTCGCAAATGGGCCAGCTCATCTTCTATACCGATCTCACGTTGAACCAGATGATCTTAACCAACACCTACACGTATGATTTTCTCAAGTATTTGAGCAAGAATGCATGGCTCTTTGAGCGCGACTCGGACACTGCATATGTTGATGCATCTTTATTTATAAACAATAAATAAATAGCGGTGTTTGGTAACACTCTTGTAAACAAATAATGTGTATATAATATAACAATGACAATAAATAAATACATAGAAAATAAAGTGTAAAATGTTAATACTTGTGTCCATATCCGTGGCCACCGCCATGTCCATAGCCATGCCCGTGGCCATAACCATGTCCATGTCCATAGCCATGGCCGTAGTGGCCGTGTCCAGTGGCAATGATAGTTTCCACTTTCTCGTGGACTGGTTTCACTTCTTGGATACGTTTGCGATACGGCGTGATCACTTCCTTGATTTCCTGTATCACTGGTTTCTTCACACTGTGAATCAAGATGTCGGGATGGTCCACCGAGTGTGACTTTTTCACCTGACCATGGCTGCCGTAGTGGTTCTGTACGGCGTGAATATTGGATGAATGTGAGTTGAAGCGAATCTTGAGCGACAGTGGATGTGAGTTTATGTCCACCACTGGAGTCTTATGTTCGTTGTGCGTTTTGACGTGATAGGTATCTACCGAGTGCTTCGAGTTGACCGCGGCATCCACCGAGTGGCCATACCCGTGGCCGTAGTCACCACCTCCGTGACCGTACGAATCGTGACCGTACGAGTCGGTTGCTAGCACACACGTGGTCATAAATGAAAAGAGCTAGAGCAATACACAGAATCGCTGTAAGTGCCGCTACTGAATCAGTGCACTTACTGTGAGTAGTGATCCAAGGAACCGGTACATGGCTAACCGGGACCTACTACACCCGTTGGTACACACCACGGACGACATGAGCAAGAGAGATGGCTGCGGACAGCGAACTACGCACACCGGACACTGTGGATCGATCCAACTGACACCATGCACCACGCGTTTATATACGCCTCATTCTCGTAGTAGGCAACTTTTGAGAAAATCTGCATTTTTTTGTCTTAATTCAATTTTACTGACAAACTTGCAAACATTGAAGCATGGTGAGCAAGTAGAAAACGCGCGCGCAACTGGTTTTAATTAAACCACCACCGTTCTGTCTGCGCGCACTGTGGATTTCGATCACATTTTCCTAATCAAAACTGGCAACGAACAATTGAAATTCAGCACAATTATTCAATATATTAGATAGAAGGTGTGTGAGAGCTCTCGCTGGAATGGAATTGAGAAGGAGAGGGAGGGAGAGAGAGAGAGAGAGAGAGAGAGAGAGAGGTGCGCTATTGCTAAATGGAAGACAATTACGGAGTTGGATTGGAGCGCGTCTGTGTGGCAGGTTGGTTGAAGTCGGTTCCGTCACCGATTGTGTCAGTGGCGTGTCGCACGGGTGCCTTATCTCTTCCACACCACTCAATTGTTCTTTAGTCATGCTTCACTAGTCGCACAATGAAATGACTCCTGAACATATGCTGGCAAAACCGCTGCTTAACGCTTAGGTTAAGGTTACTGTTGGGACAACGACGGGTCGGCAACCTGACCACGATGGCGAGTGCACGCACCACCGATAGATCGCAGATAGTGAAATACTCGATGCACTGCTCACCAACCGGCACCCAAGCCATTCCGCCATATCGTTAGTGTAAAAACGTCTTAATTTTCAAATTAACTTTTTAATGCTCACTTAAGCTATATAATTGACCACTTTGCTGTGACAATGACAGCAAAATTTATGTTCCAAACAAAAAATTGTCAACCAACCACGCCAATCATTTTCAAGTGATAGGTTGATGAAGAAAACAAAAATACCATTTTGCGAGTCTATAGAAACATGAATACAAAATATGCGTTCGACACGCTCGCATTGCACCCAATAGTCATTGTATTTTAATCCTGGTCGTAGTACACCAACAGTAATGGGGGTTGACAAATGTATTTCAAACCACCCAATACCCGAATAATGTTTACACATTGTTTGCCATAGCGGTGTAGAAAATAGAACCAGTTTTTGTATTATTTATATATTAAACCGAATCACAATCCAATCCAGAATGAATTAGCAGATAGACAAAAGAGAGACTCTTATGACATCTGAAGTGAGCAGTCGGAGGAAAGAGAGAAAGAGAGAGAGAGAGAGATAGGAGTAAGCTCCTTTCACTTTCAGGCAAGTTTCGAGCATAATCAACGAAGCTCTGAGTGTGACTTGGCCAACAACTCTCCATCAAGTTTTTTAATATGATTCTCATAGTTGACCAATATTGCTTTGAGCGCCTCGATTTGCTTATCTTTCTCCTATTTTGAGTTAAAAAATAAACAAGCATTTAGAGCATTAATTCCAACCATCTAAAAACAACTGTGAACTTTACTTTGAGAGAAGCTTGCAAGAAGTTGATTTCTTCCGTCTCCAATTTGCTTCTGCATTTGACATCCTCTTGCTTTAGCTGACTCTCCAATTTAGAACATCGGTCAGTGTACATCTTAAGCTGGCTATTAGTATTGTGTAGTTTTTCCTTAAGTTCTTAATAATAATAACAAATAAAACATTAAATAATGAAAAAAAGTTACTCTATTCTTACCTTTGTTTTCAAATTGTAGCGAATCAAACAAGAGTTTTTCATTAAGATCAGAGTCGACCTTTTTGTTTCGAAAGTAAAGCTCTCGAATTTTGCCATAAAATTCACCAAAGAGAAAAATCTGTTTTTTGAGCTCCACATTTTCCTTTTGAAGACGAGCAAAGTCGGTATTTTTGTCAAAATTACAAATGTACTTGTTGAGATCCATCTCAATATTACGATAAGTTTTGTTAAGTGACTTAATCTCGCTTCTGTAGGAAGCCTCCTGGGTACACTTTTCAGTTTGCAGTAAGCGGTAGTCTTCTTGGCTCTGTTTGAGCTTGTTGGCCAACAAGTCAACATGTTGCTGCAAGGTTTGACGTTCTTGCTTGAAGGCCACATTACTGTCATTGTAGCGAGCCCGTAGGTGTTCAATCTCCTTCTCTTGCATGCTGAGCTGGTCCCGAAGGTAGATGAGCTTCTCCTCAAGTTCGATGCACTCCTTGGTCTTCTTGTAGAGGCGCCGATTGCGAGTGACATGCGAGTCACGTTGGTGGCGCTCAAAAACTAACTGAGCGTACATAATAGCGAGAAACTTCTTCATGTCATCCTCGGTAGAACTGAAATAGGCTGGGATGTGCTCGATGCTGCTGGCACTTGAAATCGTATTGAGAATCGAGTCTCGCCGACTGCTTTCTCCTGACTTGTCGGCGTTGGTTCCGCTTTTTTCCCCCAGCTGTTTCATGCATATCTCACTAATCATCAAAAGCATTCGATCCAGATTCTGATGAGGCGAGCTGGTATCAAACTTAAGTCGATTATTACTTTCAATCGAAGATGAAGAAGGAAACATTTTTGTAGCTGGATTCTGCAGAAACGACAAACATTTACAAAAACACACATGTCGCTCACGCATCTCGCGACATTTGGCTTTTGCTTCTTTGGTTATATCCACTGATTTGCATGTCTTTACTTTCATGATTCGGCGTTTCATCTCGGAATTTGGGTTATTAAGCATTAGATTCACTCGAGGCTTGTCAGAGGCCCTAGACTCAGAGGCATTCGAGTTGGTTTCATTAGTGTCAACTGATAAATTTTCATTATCGCCAACTTGCGATCCTCGTTCCTCGAGATCGTTTGCGGTGACATTGTCCGAATCATGTAAAGCAAAGTACAACATTGGACATGACTTAGAGCGTGAGTTGTGCAATGTACAAGTTTCACTCAAGAAAATGTCATCAAAACAACCGGTCGTTGCAAATCGCATGCGCTTATTGGCCATTTGCAATGATTGATTGATGCTACCCACAAGCACTTGGTCCTTAACATCAAGCTTTTGGATCGGATTGCTTTTAGTAGTCTCTAAGGATGTAACATATGATTCTGGATTAGGTTTCACGATGTGCGGTGAAGTATCTTCTTTCACAGACAAATCACTGGTTAGCTTGTTTTCTTGACTAAGTGTCTGAACAATCTCATAGTCGACCTCTTCGTTCTCATTGCCAAAGTGGTCTACTTCAGTAGTATCGATTGTTGCAGTGATCAGTGGTGACATGTTCTCACCCGCTTGCATGCTATTACCCTCCTTGATTGGCTTGAAAGGCGAGAAACAGACTACTTTAGAAGGAGTTCTCTTTTGTTGAATCAATGAAGAAATCTGCTTTTGATCCGCCGAAATAGCCACTGGAACCACCAAATTTTGAGTGTCATTTTGAGCCATATTAGAAGACATTTCTTCGCCCATCATGATTGCTTCTTGAACAAACTCGTTACTGCTTCCTGTCTCCCCCATCTTGCCTAGAACATCCAGCAGTGAGGTAAGTGGTTCTTGGTTTTTAATCTCTTCGCTTAATTTAGCAAATATCACATTTCTACTGTCTCCGTACTGCAAATTCATTTCCGGCTTGATGATGTTATCGATTACTTTGTTGTCATCGTCTGAAAATGAGTCGTCGAGATTACCGAGTTCGTCGTGTTCATCAACAAAAGTGCTAAAATGCTCATAAATCTCTGCCACATGTCGAAACTCGATGGGATCGATGGCCAACTGGCCGCATTCATTCAAAATGTCATGAGGCTCTTTGTAGAACCAGCGAGACTTGTCACACTCTTGCTCATTGCTCGACAAGATCAGCAGAGGATGAAAGCGAATGCGACTTAACATGGGACCGAGTATGCGAGTGAATATTGTAGTAAAATCCTTGTTGCTCGAACCGTAAGTTAATTTGAGAAAGTTGAAAAAGTTGCAAGGGTACATTGCATACAGACGAAGGCAAAGTCGGTAAACGATCGAGTTCAATAATAGAAAAAATATGTCGTTCTTCTCATTCATAATTGACTCTGTCAGAAAATGCAAAATAATAATATAAATAAATAAATAACAATTTGTTTAAAATATAATACAAGATCACTTACTTTTATATAGAATAATGGTAAGTCTTTTAAAACAGTTGAAAATTTCGTCCAAACATTGCGAAATGACAGATGGTAAAGTTGCAATTAATTCGACCAAAATCAATGCTGATGTCGCAAGTAACACTATTTCGTGTTCGGTCTAAAACAAAACTGTTACACATACTGAAATCTTGTCAGCTTACTTGTGATACCTTTAAAATAGTAAAAAAATTGTCTAACAGAGGAAAGTTAACTATCTTGGGAAGCCAAGTAGGAACCCTGTGAACTATGTTAGACAGCAAAATAAGCACAGAGAATCGCTTCTGCACATTGGGATGCACGTTCAACTTTTTGGTGAGCACATTGAAGAGATACTAGAGAAAGAGATAACCTTAGTTTGGTTTAGGTTGCGAGTAGTGTAACTCACTTCGTCGTAAGGGTACGAGATGCCGACTAGAATTCGAAAGACACGCTCCGAGAAGGTTTCCAAGTAAGTGTCAACCATAATATCGATGTACATCTCTTTCTGTTGCTTGTCAACATTCCTGGCTTTCACTGTAAACATTACATCATAACATGAAAAAAAGTAACTTTAGACCCAGAGCACATACTTTCTTCAGAAGCAAGCACTTCGTAGATCTGCGTCTGGATCTGTTCAAACTCTTGATTGGAGATTTTGTCCACTCGGAACAAAATCTCCTTCAGTAGTGTGATGTTGAAATCAGTGGTCATTGTGATTTCTCCAAGATGACAGGTAAAATTCAGAATGACACCCAAATCTACCAGATCAAGATAAAAAAATCACTCGAGATCAGTGATTACATGCTACAAAAGTAAGCTATGGGGAAAGTTGATGTGACAATTTTGAGATGAGATGAACCACGTGACACGCGGCAAACAAGTGAGCAAAGACTAGTGTAGGCCTCTGGTTTGTCGATTCTTGGTGTGTGTGTGTGTGTGTGTGTGTGTGTGTGTGTCTGTGTGTTTGTGTGTGAGGGAGAGTGGCAGAGAAAGCACTAGAGCACTTGTTATCGGTGCAGCAGATGTGTATGTGTGTGTTGTTGTTGTAGGGAGAAGCAGTAGACATGCGAGCCGAGCACGCACGGTTTCCTCACAGCTGTGCTGTACTACCACCTAACCATTCGCCACATCGATGCTAGCGATGGACGACTCAGAAAAGCCCAACACTAGATTCGCCGGCAAGTCCGTGCAATCAACTACATGTTCATGCGATTCAACTCTTGCTGCAGCAGGTAGTTTGCCTTTGTGTTTGATTCGGCTTGTCGAGATTAGTGCTGTTTCGCCAACTACCTACACTGACTTTGCGTGAGTATGAGGACTGAAGGTATAAAAATAACTGAAAAATATTGCGAAAATACAAGATTATAGAATGCCGTGTGCCGGCAAGTGGAGAATGGTAAGCCATCGTGTTAGGTTATACAGTAAAAAGGTTACTGTAATCAATAAACTCAATTATATTTAATATGCAATATTGTTCGCGATAGTGTTGGGTTTGCCGCACCAGCATCGACACCAGACACCAGCATGAAATGTCGAAAAGCACACCACGCTTTGATAGCAGCCAAACACCAAGATTCAACGAAAAAACCTACACGGGCAGTTTGCACCGAACCTGCAGTGACAGTGACACCTCTTCGCTTGCACTCTACTGCTTCAACTGGACAACTCACTCATCATAGCCATTTCGATCTCGCGATACAGGGTAAGTCTTGCAATGCGATTTCATCAATTACATTGTTTTTTGCGCTAACTGAATTATTGTAAAAATCAAAATTAAAAATCATTCTTAATGATGTTAAAGCTACTTAAATGACTTTTTATTTATTAATTAATAACAGCATAAATATAATCTATATATACACACAAGATTGTCACATTGTCGTTTCCGGTTGAACGACAATTTCTTCAATCGAAACATAAAACTTAGAGAAGGTCAGGTTAACATTCATGGAAAATTTTGTATTAAAATTTTTTAATGTTCACAATGTGAACAGAATCGACTTGAATTGGCCTGCTTCCATAATCACACAAAGTCACTGCTGACACTGTCCTTTGTTGGATGTTGATGTTGAAAACTTCTTTGAAAAAATCGGTTACTTTGCTAGTGTCTATGTTATCGAGGAACTTGAACAGAACGGCCCCATAGATATAGAGTTCTTCTAATTTGCACATATACACGTTCATGGCGGTCTGCGCTTTGCACGGATCTGCTAATTTCCAACCCAAGTACGCTTGGAGCATTTGCATGTAGAACAGATGTTCGGTTCTGTTGATTGAGTATACCACCTCTCAAAGTAGAATTATGTTGCTCTCTTAAACAAAAACGTTAAAAACTTACCTGAGAAGTTCTTGATTCGGAAGTGATATTCGCGGTTTGAATAAAATAATGGCCAACAACTGTGTGCATCGTAAAAGAAAAAAGTGAATTTTGTCTATTTTTGTAAGACAAAACTTACAAGATTAAAGATGCTAATGTCATCATCAATCATCTGTTGAAAGGTGACCACAAATTGCTTATAAGTAGAAGCAACTCTGGCACCGCAAAATTGATTGATTAACTCAAAGTTGATCTTTGCTGAGTCTTGCGTGTTCACCTGGAAATGTCCACTTAGAGTTACTCTGACAAATAGCGTCTGGCAAGTCAATTAAGTGAATACATACAGAGTTGTAATAGAAGAAAAAGTTAGTTTGTCGATCGTAAACCATTGCATTCCATAATGGCAGAATTTCGCGAATACTGAGCTTTAGGAGTGCGATCTGGTCATCAATGGATAGTTTCCGAAAACTCTCCAGTTGTTTAACCATCTTAATGATGGAGATTATCTGTGACTCGGAAGCTTGAAAAGCACTGATAAGGTTGATTATTTGGTTGTCGATCTCGCCAAGGTTCCGTGGCAGGAGAATCAACGAGGCCTTGTTAAGCTCTTGCATACGAGACGTCATCATCTGACTAAGTTCCTCCGCAGAGGGAGGCTCCGAGTTGATCTCTAGGTTGGAATGAAACACCAATTGGCAATAAGCCATTCGGTTGCTTACAAAATCCAACAATTGATCGTTTGGCAAGAAGTCACGTCCATTCTCGATATGGTCGATGATCGCCTCTACATTATCATTGTAGAATTGGTGTAAAAAATCTGTCATTGGTAGTACTTAGAAGCAATTCAGAGCAGCCAACTGCACCTACCGTTGAGACACTCGTCGCGCTTTAGCACCAAATCGCAATTTTTGCTAATCGCGTTGGTGCACTCATCAAGCCGCGAATTGTCATGTTTATTACGCTTGTTTGCTTGAATCAGCTCCTACACAAGAGCACATACAGTGGTTAGTGCAATGTTGGCCATACTAAACGTCATTGAAAGTGACCTTTCGCATACCAACTTCGACACATTTGATCAACCGACACCGCTGGCAGTACTTGCGAGTTTCAGTCGTGATTGTACATTGGTTCTCGAAAGGACACTTGAATTCCTATAGAGTAAGTTATTAGGACAAATGACGACCATTCAAGAGTGAGTTGCACGACAGATTGCATAGACTACAACAATGGTACCTTTCGGAGGAGTGCATTTCTACGGAAGAATGCCTTACATGATTCGCAAGTTTGCACTCCGAAGTTGAAGCCTGCATCGGGTAGAGTTAGGTGAGTGCCAGTGACCGATGGGCAGTAGAGCACGACATAAAATAATCTCGAGCTTACCTATGCCACGATCGCCACACACTTTGCACACTTTGGTGTCGTCGTTTAGAGATCCGTTGGGTAAGCCTGGTGCCAGGGAGGCAGTCAGGGAAGACTGGGAATCATCGCTCGACATGACTCTCTCTTGACGCGAGGCCTAATTGATCTGGCATGCTTGGCGCACTGAGTTGGGCAAACAAACACTAATCCAGATAGCGGCGAAGCAAGACTATCCACTCGACTCGTCGCGACGCTCTTCTAGTGAGCATCTAGATAGCTCGCGCGCACCACATGATTTCCCTCAACATAGTTTGCCCAGAGTGAACCAGGTGCCGCCACTGGTCTTGTTTAAACTATCGTCCTTCGAGGACTCATCAGAGCACCGTCTGTGTGACGGCATCTCATGTGATTGTCCAATTGCGAGTTGATTAGTAGCAGTAATAATTGCCACCACCGCAAGTGTTTTTGCGCGCTCCGCATCTCGATGCTAATTGCCCGTCTCGCTGCTTCATCACGCAAGGGGCACTTTGAGCGCGCACACTTCCACACACCATGCAACATTTCTCTATTCCATTTGGCGCCACTGCGAACCAGCTCTGGTCATAGAGGACACGCAACGAGAAGCATATGATTCCCCATTGCAGTTGGCCACTTTGCTAGGCATGAAAGGAGAGTCCCCAAGTTAGATATATTAATGCAAACGGGCCTCTTTTGCATGCTTGTCTCTGAATGTTTGCTTGCTTGCTCTGTCAACTGGCAGTCGTTGTTTGATCCAATTGGACACGGAACACGGACATTCATTTCGTTTTAACGCTCTGTAACCATTGCTTCAAGCAGATCAATTGCCGATTATTTCCATCCAATATTTTCGCAATCTATTTGGACAAATTGCTTTACTTGGCTAGCTTAAGCAGCTTGGTTCAGGTAATAATTTTTCTACCATTATTCATTCTTTAGTGCGGGTTGAAAAGCGAGCTAAGAAAGTTTGTTAAAGGTCAAAACAAATGACCGCTGTCGACAAACATAGTTGATGTTGTCGAGTGCACTTTGCTGAGATGTGTAGTCGCAACAAGATGACATGTGTAGCAATAATTTAGCTAATTACATTAGCTCACCCGGCTATCTCAACAATGACAGTGAAACATTTGATCAGATTTCTCAGTTTTTTGGCTCTCAATGTTTTTTTGCTAATTGCATACGAATACAACGAATAATGATTTTGGCATATATTATTACCTTGTATTAGTTTGCATTTTTTGCCAGATGCATTCTTGCCATTATTATTTGTGAGTTCATTTAGATATCACAGAGGTATCAATGAAGATAGCCCAACCGAGGAACGACAATGGGGAATTTAGCTTTGTCAAAGCTGATGAGGTGGAATTGCTTTTAATTTCAAACTCAATGATATGTACAGAATGGGTAGAACACTACCATGGGAATGATGGAAAAGAAAAGGTGCTGAGTTTCTCTATAGTTCTATACATCTGTCGCACTAATGGATCGCAAACAGAGGCTCAGATCAATCAAGAAGGGATAGCTTGCGGCACTCTTGGGCGACGTTTTGCGAGATGTGATTTGGTTCTGCCTAACTACGTGATTGTTTGCTGCTGCATTTGCTGCTGTTGTTGTTGCATTTTCTGCTGCTGCAACTTGAGGTTGAGGTCGTAGAGCTCGGATGTGATGGGTCCGACGTACTTGGCCCAATTGAGGTCCATTTTGAGCATGAGTTCCATGCAGTGTTCATTCAGGTCGTGCATCTCCTCCAAACGACTCATCAGAATGAGGTAGGCTGATTTGGCTTCACAAATAGACCCATACTTCACTTCTAAATACCTTTGCAGCAGGTGACAATAGGTTAAATATTCCAGCCTTTCAAATGCAAATGAAAAGAAAAGATATGAATGACAATCAAAAGGGTATGAAGAATTAAGAGATGACAAAAGTTTAGATCTCACTTAGTATCTTACAACACTTACATAATGTACTCGCGGTGTAGCAAGTTGGGTCGATTTGGGTAGAAGAGTAATATCATTGATAGCTATAACATGATGAAGAAGGGGGTAAAATCAAGTGATTAGATTCGATTAGATTAGTATTATTGTATAATATCCTTGCCATACCAAATTTATGATGGAGTCATCTTGTCTCCACTCTGGTTGAAAAGATAGCAGGAAACTTTTGCATCGCTCGTATAAGTTCTCACCGTAGGTGCGAACAACATACTCGTGATCGAACGCAATTGCTGAGTCCTTGTCCTGTTAGTAATTGATAAATAGTAAATGATATTAGGGAGTAAAGCATTTTACCTGTGGATCTGGAACTATACACATTTTGAGGGCAGGATCAAAATATCGCATATTTAGCAAGCCTTTGATTTCACTGGCGCTGCCTTTGAGCAGAGCAATTTGATCCTCTTGGCACATGTTTTTAAAAGCTTGAATATTTTTTACTGCTATAATCAACTGTTTGATAGCAAGCTCAAAGTAGCTGAATTCCTCGTGCAATTCTGTAATTGTCTTATGATTCTCTGCGTTGTTGATGGTACTAATTGGCTTGAAGTGTTGATTCACCTCGCTCAGTCTTGTTTCCTCCAACTGATTCAACTTTTTTATGCTGTCTGGCTCGTTGTTTTTTAGAGGATTTGTTGTGTATTCGAGCTGGATGGCGTGCTTATATACGTCATCAGAAATGCGAAGTACGTACTCGTTAGAGTCATTTCGTCTATTACAGCAGCTACTGGAGCCATGACAGTTGCCTCCGGTTAGGTTGGACTCGGTACCAAAACCTGCAACGGCACTGGCGTTCTCGCTCATCATGCTGTCGTTGTGTGGATCATTTCCCACCGTCACCTGGTTATCCGGCTTTACCCAAGAAGTCGAGCCACCGTTGTGGTTGCCGGAGAATAAACTCGAGAAAGAGCTGCTGCTGTTCTCGCTACCGTTTCCAAAGTCACCCAAGTCCATTGCATTCCTAGTGTCCTTGCCGAAAGAGCTACCGTCAGCCAAGACAATAATGTTGTTGTTGCCAAAACTATTGTTGTTATTATTGTCCACACTCGCCTCATCACTACTGGCACCCAGACTGCCATTCTTGTGATTGAAACTAATATTGGAAGATTCGGTGTCAAGGCTCAGATTGAGGCGATTGTTAATGTAGCTTATCAACTCGTTTTTGTTGAGGGACTGAAACACTTCACTCGAGTCTTCCCCATTCACCGACAAAGGTAGTATAGGTAGAATAATGATATTGTTTTTCTTGTTGTCCCCTGTTAGTCACACATGTTTTGAGTCAGTTATCAAGACTGCAAGCATCTATTGGGAAATCAACCCACCTAGTTTTGGACTAGACTTACTATCTGGTGACATAAGGTTCATAGACGAACTGTCTGCATCTTTTTTTTCGGTGTCTCGGTTGCGATGTTTGCGTCGCTTCAGAACTTTCTCTTCCTCGGTCAGAATCCAGTCCTAATGAAGAGTAAAATGTTAAGAGAGTGATTATCCGTGAATTGACAGGCAACGAACCTTTTTCATTCCGATCTGAAAGCATTTGTCGAGACGACACTTACGGCAGTACTTGCGCGTTTTAGGATTGAGAACGCAGTTTCCCGCGGTGATGCAACGGAAGTTCTAGATGGCTCTGGTCAGTAGGGTCCGTGTGGTCGATTGGACCAGTCACTTACTTTGTTACGTAAAGCATTGCGTCGAAAGAAGGCTTTGCACGATTCGCAGGTGAGCGCGTTGAAGTTGTAACCTAAGCAACCGGGAGAGAGAGAGAGAGAGAAAAGCCAATTAGCCGCGTGACGCCAGAACTGGTCCGAGACTCAGTGAAGCAAACAGAATGTATCGGATCGAGTAATAGAACTCAATTCGAGTAGTACACCTTTACTTAGCTCCCTCTCTTTCTCTCGTTTCTTTTTTCTCTATTTTAGTTTAGTCAAGCAAGCAAGTCTATCTGCGACCAATTGATTCATGTTTGCTTTCCCGTTCATGTTCAATTTAAGTAGTTGAATTTATGTTATTATATATTGAATTGAATAGGACTCACAGCAAACTTGTTATTACATGCAACAATATTCTTCGGTTTGATCTCGAGCGACAAACAACACCGCATTATGTCATTTTGTCAAGTTGGCAACGAAAATGTTGCGAGTATAATAAAAGTTGGGTCGCTTTTAGTTTTAGTGTTTGCTTGGCTACTGTAGAATGGATTCGGGTTTCTTTCATCTCCTTTTTGTGAGTCAAGCAACAAAACTTTGAGCTGTTTACCTAGTGCTTTGTCGCCGCACACGCCGCATATCTTGTGCAATTCCATTCTGGTTCTTAAAGGTCCCGGTTATTTTTTTTATAAATTTGATAGTGGCGATGAATGACGTGTTTGCAGTTTGGCACAACAGTTTGGTCGTCTTTGGTCTTGTCTGGAAGGCGCTTAATCGACTAATCAGCACTATTGAATGCTTTCAAAAGCACTAGTGATGTGTTTTCATTGGGCTCAGTCCTCTGGCTCACTACTGACTCTCACTGAGTGTTGCAAGGCCCGAGTAAGTGTTGTTTAGGTTTGAAGTGAGTTCTTTTGCAATCTGACGCAATCGACAAATCTCGTGAGCGCCCATTAGAGAAGACATATGATGCCGACGCGGTACCAATGCTGCAATGGAGACCACTTACTGAGTTGAATCGATTCAGGTCTAGGGTCTAGGTTTAGGGACTAGTGGTCGCGGCAATGGGGAGTTGGGCGGTTAGGTGGATTTGCGCACTAGTCGAGCGACGAAAAGGACGTGTTGGCGAGGCCAACCCAACGGAGAGATGATGAGAGTCACACGGGTGCACACTACACACTGGCAAAGTGGCAATCAGTTGAGACTGACGCTCGACGAGATGGCACTTTGGAAGCGCGATTGTTGTCGCCGCGTGTGCGATCCAGTGTTTGTGGCGCTGGTTGTCGTCGATGTCGTTGCTGGCCACCAATCGATTTCGTTTATGGATGCGCGCTTGCTTGACTTGTTGTTTCTGATTGTTGTTTGATCTCTCGCCTTACCCGCTGTCTAACGCTAGTTTTCTTATATATTTTGTATGCTCCCTCCGCTCACAGTGCACAAGATACTTTCAAGGATAATCAGAGAGTATGCAGTGATGGCTCTGGCAGCCAAGTTGATTGCGACTCGCTGCCTATTGGCGATAGGCGACGAGCGCTAGCGAGCTAGGCGACGTGTTTTGTCCAGATGCACTGTGCTTGAGCCACCATTTAGACTTTACTGATAATCTGGTGCTCACTACGAGTGCTCAACAGTGCCGAGCGACGGCAGGAGCGAGCGTTGGACGATCAACATGCTGTTGACTACTTCTCAATCACCACCGCCAGCAACCCAACCGATCGCACCCCAGGCACCGTCATTGTCGTGGTCGCCTCGAGCCAGCCAACTCACTTGGTGCTCGCCAATGACGTGGATTGCCTCGGACAGACTAACTGAGAGTCAGCAGTGAGCTAGCCAGTCAGTCAACCAGGCGAAGAGAGTTGTCGCAAGCGCTAACTAGTGTTTCTCAATGGAGAGAACGAAAGTGACGACTCTTATCGTCTCTCTCGATCACGCTGCATTTTAGGTAACATTTGTACTGACGGCAATGCGCGCGCAGGGTGTCGCTTCTTGGCCATGATTGCCGTGGACCTCGCACTTGTGATACCCGTCTGCCGCATCACTCACTACCGATTTTTGCTTTTGCTTTGGTCATAAATTCATAAAAATAGCCACCCGGGTGTCAGAGGTGTCACTGGAGTGAGCTAATGTTTTATTAGACATTTGTGCCAAATTATAGAAGGCTCGCCCGGCGGACCTTGTTTGGTTGGGTGAGTGGCAGAGAAGAAAATGCCGTGCAGTGCGGCCTAGTCAATGGGTGGCAACTCAACGCTGGCTTGCTCCCTTACTCTACTTGATGTTGAGAATCTCAGCCATGAGTTGAGTGATTTTGCTTGAATCGAGTTGTGCGAAAATTTCCACTATCGTACTCTTCTGGATGATGAGCCGGTCAAGTAGTTTCATCACTCTATCAAATTTCTCACTACACTTGACAGTTGAGTTGTACTTTTGCTCAAAATATCGTCTCATAAGATGGCAGTAGAAGAAAAAGTAATACCTGGGGCAAGTGGGGAAACTTAATTAAATCAAAAACTAGTTTAAGTTACCAAGTGCACTAACCTAATGTAGTGTTGACAGGCTACTGTGGATCGAGATGAGAACATCAGGATTAAAGTTATCTGGCGTGGAGAGAAGAATAAGACCAGATAGAACGGGCTTATTGATAGATTTACCAGGTTGCGCACCACCAAATCGCGTTCCATTTCGCGCTGGAATTGGCGTACAAAGCGTCGGTGCGTTCTTATATCACTTTTGGTTTTGGATTCGTACATTGAACATAACTTGACGTTAATAACTTCTTCGCCAGATTCTGTCTGTTTCGAATAGGTCAAACACGGAGCTCATAGTTTCATATTCGGGCATGTTGTGCAACTTACCGTAGCCAATGGAAATGAGTCATTTTTCCAGTTATAGTTGAATGCAGTTAACGTGATCATTACATCCGGAAAAGACTCTTTGATGATCACTAGTTGGTCATTTTGGTCTAAATTGCGAAACGAAGGCAACTTCTGGGCGAACGAGATAACTCTTCGCGGGTACCACCCGGAAAAGTTGATGATATCGCAGAGACTCTTGGTTTCGCCCACTGAGCGAGCGCGAATCTCATCGAAAAGAACGGCACTGGCTGACTGGATCTCTTCGATGCACCTGCTTTCGTAAGACCTCAGCGGTACCACTTGTATGTCAGACACGCTCTTGTTTTTCTCTGCTATACAAACACGCCACAATAAAAAGAATGTGTTTGTTTTCCTCACTCTGTCATGCTACTTCATACCTTTGCGTGGGTGCGTCACTTTAAAATGTTTCTCTTGCTCTTCCTTGCAGTCATCACTTTCCTTTTCCTCTTTGGTAGTAAAGATTAATTCCTAAATGCAAAACAGGTGTACACATCAACTGGGAATTGAAAGCAATTTTTGAAATTAGATTGGATCGACCGAACTTGATCTCGTTGGGCAAAGCAAAGTGGCGCAAGGTCTTTGCCGACGTTCGATTCGAGATCGATTGCTTAACTATAGCAAATTAGAGTCGAGTCCGAGTGGTGGCACTCACTTTTCGCATGCCGATCGCAAAACACTTGTTCAAGCGACAATACTGGCAGTTCTTGCGCGTCAATCGGTCGATTTTGCAGTTGCCCTTGCGTGAGCACGAATATTCCTGAAAAGTCCATGGCGACAAGTACAAGAAATATGCCAATCAATAATTGAACACATTGAATGAATGACAGATAAGATAGACACCAATTGTTTATTGCACTTTTTTGTTTGCCATCTCTTTCTCACCTCTCTATTCACCCTTTCACTATACTTTGTTACTTATCAAGTGTTGTTAATTTTTACCTAATAACAGTGTTTAATTCATGTTTATAAAACTCATATAAAAAACTTGCATATCAAATGGTTGTTGGTAGTTTATCAAAAGTTATCTGTTCTATATTCTACTAGTCTTTCTGGGTATGTATGATATATATTATTTAACACTCAATGATTGGATTAGCGTGAAAAATAGTGTGAATCCTAGTTGGCCGAATCTGTCTCCCTGTTTCAGTGCCGACTGATCAGTGATTGCGGTGTTGGCCGGTTGATCGATGCATTCTGCTCACCTCATGCCTCAGTGCGTTGCGTCGGAAGAAGGCTTTACATGATTCACACGAGAGACCGTTAAAATTAAACCCTTTGGTGAATCGACGAGAGGATACAACAAGAATAATTAATTTCAATTATAACCAAAGTTACCACTGCTGTGTGACTGGCAGCGGTGAGGGTGATTGTTTTCACCCGATCCGCTGATTGGTGATCGCACTGGGTCGCGCTGTCGATCGCGATCGAGTGTCGAGCCCACAAAGGCAGTTGTCAGCATGACTTGCAAGTCAAGAAACCTAAGAGACGACGTGCTCTGTCACTGGTGCTTGCTCCAACACAACCCGGCAATATGATATATTTAAAAAGCCATCCAATTTAATGGTGCTCTACACATATAGACTGGCGTCTTAACTCGCACATCACCATAGTGATTGACCATCGTTGTGCCCAACGGACCGCTCCAACCCACTAGTTGTAGTGGTGTTTCAATTTGGCAAATTGTTCTTCGACTTACCGAGTGCCTTATCCCCGCACACTCGACATCGCTTGACGAGTGGGCGATTCGAAACAGAGCAGTCGTTCATCTTGTGTCAAATGAGTTAGTCCCGAGTTACAAGTTGGTTGGGCACAAAGTCTACATACACCAAACACACATCGAAAGAAAGAGAGGATCTCGTTAGAAGAGTAGAGCGCGCCACTCAGTCCACTGATCACTGCGAGGATTAGCCGAGTGGCGCGCTGCAGGCACTGTCTCGAGATGTGACTCTCGGCATGTCTGCTTCTCTCCCTCGACGCTACTCTATGCACGCAGAGACAACACACATACGTCGCTGATTAGATGCGCCTCCTATCTGTCCTTATAGCGTTTCACATTTTGAACAAATCTGGAGCTCTTCCTCAATTTTCATCTTGCTAGTATGTTACCCGAGTACTTGTGCCGGTCCATTCGGCTCAGGTCAATTTCACTAGACATTTAATTACGCATCGGGCGCTTTTAATACTTCAATTATTATCGTTTTAGATTACAACTAGTGGAACATTATTTAAGTTCAATTGCTATTGGATAGGACCGAATTCTGGTTCTATTTATGATACTCATAGATTCGAATATAAAAATTACCATTTGAGTGATACTTTAGAAGAATTTCCGTCTTTTCAAATATTTAATTTTTTTAAACTTGTACAGATTGCGCAATATGTCAGACTGTGGTAATTTGTGTTGATTAGACCAATCAAGTGCAAATACAAGCCGAGTACATTGGCAAGAAAAAGAAATGATGTGCGTGCAAGTTATGTATCAGCTGAGAGTGAGACTTTGTCCAAACCAACAACCGGCAAGAGGATGGTGGTTGCGAATTGACAATGATGAAACCGACTGGTCGGGTGAGTACGCCCGCGGTTGCCATTCGTCACTTGTGTTGCTCGGTGTCAGCAAGAACAATCACAAGACTAATGTGAAGCCCGCTAGAGGTCATCTTCCCAGTGGGGCGTTCTATCAAATTGACTTGGCGCCAGTCCCATATAAAACACAATGGTGCACCACACAGACCCTTCACTGACTTAACTCTTGCAAACATGTCTATCCTTCGGTTTAATCTTCACGAAATGCGATGTACTTGTAGGAACTAATTGATTGATTAGTGACCGCTGTGCTTGATTATTGACCACTGCTGAGTGATCGATGGCGCTACAAGTGCTGCTCAAACTCTTTATCAAAGACCACTCGGACGTCATTGTAGTTTGGATTGGAAGAAGGGGTGTCGTACGCACCGCTACCCTAAATGAGATTGTCAATCAATCGCACTCGGCTGAATTCCATCAGACCTATCTAATTAAATCTGGAGTTAGCACAGACAACAATGGCAGTGAAAATTGACACGACGTGGTTGTGATCATTGAAGGGGAATATTACAGGAGGACAAGGATGAGCAGTTGGGAAGCGGCGCGTCCTACGGCGCACGCCTTAGAAAGAGAGTAAACAAGTTGGGACCGTTAGTGGAGCGATCTCATTGGCATGTGGGCCAAAGCGGCACTGGGTGGCGTGATGGAGCCAACCAGGCCGAGCCTCTGATCGAGCCCTCATCCTTCGATTTCTGCGCGTGTCGACTGCATGACGAACTTTACCGAAGCGGCCTATTTGGTCAGCCGTCGGTGAAGCCAGACGCGGTTATGGTGGCCCTTTCACTCGTATGCTTACTTCAATAATGACTGCGCTACTGCCAGCCTGGTGCCATCACTCAAACCGTGCAATCTTCCAATCAATTCGCTAATGGCAATATTCCCAACATGCCCCCTCTAATCACTTTAATCAAGCGACCACACCGAGCGAGTTGAAAAAAGCTTACCTTGTGTGTGTGTGAAGCTACTACAATGTGTCAAGTGTTCTAGCTCTCTTTCGCACTTGATGGCGGCTATATGCCAGGGTTGTCCCTTACGCGCGCCATTGGGTAGCCTAACACTGGAAAGCTATCGCTGTAATGTCTTGGTTACGGCACAAATGTTGGGCTATTCAATGACGTCGTCGCATTGCCGACAAACTGACAGAAGAGTGTGGTCGAGGCAGTTGCGACCAGAGTCGGGCACCATTGGCAAGATGGCTCACCTTGACACTGCTTGAGTGGCGATGCCACCAACAGCTACCGTGTGACGCGTCTCGTCTCACCACACGGCTCGTCTCGCGTGGACTCGGGCCACACTCATAGTGATGACACTCGATCAATCACTGGTGCCGTTCGAATGTTTGTTGTCCAAGTGCCATCATCAGCTAATAATCGTGCAGACGAGTGAATGCTCGAGTGAGTGCCTTCTCCAAAGGTTCCAGTCTCTGACCGGCAAGACCAGATCACTCGACCATTGAAAACCACCATCAACACAGGTATGCTCCTGGCTATGATCAAACCCGTTAGTTCAAATGCAGGCGGTGTTGGTTGGAGGTGTTCAGTGTCGTACTTCGATGCACACCAACCAACCAACATGAGTCTACTAGGCAAACCGCATGCGTGAACAACACTAGTTTCTCTCTCTCTCTCTCTCTCTCTTTTTCTCTCTCTTGTAGTCTCTCTCAACAGTTAGCATTATGCCTGCCGCGCATTGGCAACTTAGTATCTTTGTAATAGCATACTACCGAGTACCACTGCCACGACTTAAGCGTCAACCAGAAAGGCTGGCAAGTGAGGAGTGGTGGCGGCATCGACGACAACAAGCAGCCACCGCTGGCAACTTTTTGCGCGCCCGGCGCCTGGCTCAACACGGCGCCCAGTGGCAGCCGTGGTCGTTGCTGCTGCCTGTTCGCCTGTGGACGCGCGCGCGGCACCACTCTTCTTCCTCGACATCATCTATCCAATGCCATTTGAGAGATAGCTTCACAACTACTCTCTCCCTCTCTCTCGCGTTCCCTCTATGGTTCTGGCTTTCTCCTGCCTTACAACACGAGTACATCCTCCCGTGCTTTGCTCTTCGCTGCAAATATTTTTTCCATCACCAAAGCATTTATTGCCGCTAATGCATTGCCTGTCTTGGCTCGCGTGTAATCAAACCTAAATTAATTATAGGAACTCTTCTGGTTGATGCTTCTGCCACTACACTCTGTCTTGCTTCCTTGGTCTCTTGCGCAACATTTTTGACCGTGTCTGTTCATGTTTATGGTGTGACACTTACCTGTTATATTTTCGTCTGCTCTACTCGTGACCACTACGGTTCGCTGTTGTGCCCTTCATTAGCGTGCCATCAGACAATTGATCTACGCATTGTGTCATTCGCGTCACCCATGCTCAGCAAGCATCGCCAATGAGGCGGCGAGTTGTTTTGTGGCCGCTGCCCGTGACGCGTGGCGAGTCGGGCTTGCGGCGTCTTCAGAGGTACGGCCCGTGCTGAGAGCCTACTTGTGCTCTCGAGCACGTGCTGGCCTTGGTCAAAGGCCACCACTCTACATGCTTTACTCAGGGTTATCTTCTACGTTCTCCTTCTCGAGCTTATCAAGTTGACCAACGTCAATACGTCAAACGTCTTGGTCGAAGCCTGAGTCAGTAGTGCGAATCAATCACTTTTCTAGTCAATGAGATACCTTTTGCCTGATGCTCAACTGCACCTCACCTCACCAGCCTCATCTGCCTGTCATGCCACAGTACCTCTGAAACTGATCACACAGTGTTGCTTCACTTCGTCGATACCTTGAATTTCACCTTGACTCGCAATTTTCATCAAGTAAGCCTTGCTCCGCGCAATCGATCGGTAGAAACCCCTCGATTATATTAATTTCGATCACCTGCATGTTTTTACCGACCACAAAGTGGCGTTATTTAGATTTACCTGAAAAATCCCATTTTCACGTTGACAATCTATTACTAGAAGTCATTCGAGATTTGTCTCAGCTGGTTGTTGATTACTTTCGGGATTGTTGGGCACCTAAAAACGCCATAATCTGCCGAGGCTCGAATCGATTCGAGTCTGAAGCGAGTCGGACAAACTTATGACAAAAATGCCATTTTGATGACAGATGATGAGTTGCATTATGGCAACAATACCGTGCACTGGGGGACAGGAGAGGAGAGTGAGGGGACAAACTCCATTAAAAAGTGAGCCGCGTGCGCGCCTCGAGTTGCGCAACTGGCAAATCTAGCGTTGCATCCTGCCTTCAGCTGACTCTTATGTCGATTTAGGTATCTTTCACTGGTTTTATTCTATCTCATATATGAAACCCTTTTCATGCTAAAGAACAATTAGGATTTCTCTATTCACTGTTGTTGTTGTAAGGTCATATTTTTTAAAAGCGAACGACTTATTGTGGCAGTAGGTCTAGCTGTCTGGTTGCCGGTGCCAACGCGTATCGACCAGTTAGTAAATTATTAGTTTGTGGGAAACGGGCCGAGGCCAGTCTTTTTAGACCTAGAGCCACTGCTACTGGTTTTTGTGCCATTTAGAGTCTCGAGAGTCTCGAACACTCATCTTGTAGTGTTCATATTTAAATCGGTAAAGAAGGAGGAATGTTTTCCAACATTGCCACTGCTAATTACACTGACAGACCGGCGTCTAAATATATTTGAAATAATTATTTTTTTTCCAAATATATTTGAGAACAAAAATATTTTTAAATAAATTTGAAAAACCAATAAAATTTTCAAATTAATTTAAAAAGTTTTTCAAATGTA
>WURS02457585.1:0-13784 GCA_011762765.2 Rhinocypha anisoptera | reverse complement strand
CTCATGTTGTACTCATTCAGTACTTTTTCCATTGTGTCCAAGGTAGTCTGTAGGTCTTCACGTTTCTCTGCTATGACCGCTATGTCGTCCGCGAAACGTAGCATGTTAACTTGTAGGAAGCTCTATTGACCCTTAATTTACTTAAAAGAAAACAGTCCACGCTCCTTCTTTTAATAAAAAAACCAACGCCGTGCTCTTAAATAACTGCGAGAAGGGGAGGGGAAAATGAAAAAAATTAAAAATGAAGGATGATGAAGAAAAATTATATTCTGACATGTAGACGTCTAAGTATGCGGAAAGCAGTGATCCACTCGCAGCCACCCTCGAACACTAGGACTTCCGAGGAATAACTCCCGACTTATAACCAACGACTCAGAAATAGAAATTGAGATAATTGGTGCCCGAAGAAATGACGCAAAGGTTTAGCCTGCTATGCAGACAAATTTTGACAAGCACGAATGGTCTTTGTTCTCGTAGGAAAATAGTTAACTGTACCGGAACTTAATCATTGAAAAGGACGTGAGATGTTTGCAGGGGTGCGGAGGTGCTTGAACAACATGCTGTTTGTTATGAACAATTCTTCTCCGTTGTTCATAAAGAGTTATTCTTTTATCTCTTGCCACATTCTCACATTCACGTCTTCACGAAAGGTCAGAGACACCGTTATAGTGGTGACTTCCAGGTGCTCGAAAAAACACACACGCCCTGGTCACCAAGGTGTGGCCATGTAGTGAACCAAAACTTCCTGTTTCAAATCCTGTTTGTCACTACATGGCACAAAAAATCTTTGCATTTCTGTTTATTTTACCCCTGTATAAATGTGTCATCTGTGAAAAAATGAAAAATAAAAACTTGAAACGAAACGAAAAACAGAATTGCAATAGAAATCGAAGAAGTGGAGTCTATTGTAAATCTAAAACTTAACCTTACTAAATCTAAATCATAACCTTACACAACCAATTCAAATCATTATCCATAAAAGTAACTCTAATATGGAGTGTAGCACTATAAGGATCCGAAACCTGGTCCATGAGGAAGGATGATAAACATAGATTGGAGGCTTTTGAGATGTGGGTTTGACGACGGATGGAGAAGATGAAGTGGACAGAGAGGAAAACGAGCGAAGAAGTTATGAGAATTGTAGGGAAGGAGAGGCGTTTGCTGCGAGAGATCCAAAAAAGACAGGAAAGGTGGATGGAAGGGGTACTCCGAGGCAATGGGTTGCTAAAGGTTGTATTAGAGGGCAGAATGTTGGGTAAGCGGGGTAGGGGTAGGAAGAGAATAGGGATATTGGACAGAATGATAGGGGGTAGGAAGTATGCAGATTTGAAGAGAGATTATAGTTTGATGTAACTGCTCATCAAAAACCTACCTTAATAGGTAGATTACCCTTTATCATCATCCATTATACAGTAAATTTCTCTTCATTTTATATCTGTGGTCTAATCTGCCGTAGTAAAACTTTTTAATGTGACTTTTACTTCTTCGCTGAAGTGACTTTCCTTAAATTTAAACATCATATTTAGCCTGTATAACAACCCGCGATCAACGAGTGTCTCCCAACCTAATTCCTCCAATAACAATTACTTCGTTCATCATAACAACTTTTCACAAATCTAGTTGCCCTAGGTTTCACTCGATGTAATTCCAGGACTAATTTTACTTCATGAGGGTCCCATGCACTCCCAGCATACTCTAGGTGTGGCCTAAAAAAAAACTTAAAATAACGGAGCTCTTTTACCTTCTCATTACAGTTCCCAAGTGTTCTTTTTGTGAATCTTAACTTTTTGTTGGATTATTCCGCAAACTCCTCGAATATGCCTTCCTCATCTGACAGACATTTAGTTATCGTAACGCACAAGTATTTAACCGAGTCTACGTTTTTTTAATGGATACTTGTATGCTGTAAACGTTTTTGGGTGAACTACCTTCGGATCTCATCTTGACTTCGTAATCTCATTCGGCACAGTATGTTTAAAATTTTTAAGACATGGAGTAAGTACAGAAAATGCGCTTGGATGAAATTCTGAAGTTTATTTTTCACATCTTTTGGGTTCTCCCTCCCCCTTGCAGTCCCTCGCCACTCTCGCCGGTCTGGTGGTCATCTTGGCATGCGCTGAAGCCGGTTTCCTGGGAGGATACGCTCCAGTGGCAGCCCATGGCCATGGCGCCGACTATTACGTGAGTATTCCCTCCCTCAGTCCCGATTCCACCCTATTGTTCGCGCTCGTGGGCGTGTGTAATCCATCGATCAGAAATGTCATCCGCTCTCCGACCGAGATCAAACCCCATCCCAGCATCCCGATCCACGTTTTCGGGTGCGATCGTTAATATACATTACTTCGCGAAGTTAACGCCTCACTTCTGCCGCCCATTATTCGAAGCATGTACATTAGTGTCTCAATTTTCAATTGGATAAAGCTTAGGGCAACTCCTCGAGTCAAAGTGATCCTTACAGATAATAAAAATAATAAGAATATTGTTGTCTTCTTATGAAGGCAATGTTAGGATTATAATTGGCTCGTCTCTTACGTGGCTGTGCAGGAGAAATAAAACTGCAATCACACAAAATTATACTGAATAAATACGACGGGTTTCTTCTCCATAGTAAAACATCATGATGATGATAATGTTTTCTATGTACACGAAACCGGTTGCAAATAAACAATATAATTTTGTGGAAATTTACTAAGTTTTATTTATCTTGTGCGTTCATGCAGTCCCACACAGTAATTCCGAGCACGATTTCTTGTATCCTCTATTGAGTTTAAGCTTATTGATACATTAAATTCTGAAAATCACTCATGTCCGAAGCGGGACTCACACCTTAACTTAAATATCACAGGCGGACATGTAAGCCGTGCAGACTAACCCGCAAAACATAGTAATTATGTTGCGACCTCTTTTGGATAGGGAGGAGACCGAGGGAGACGTTTTTTCACTTAGCCTCACAATACAATACTTCGGAAAAGGATATAGCATTAATAAACGTTTTTAGTCAATTTTGAGTGAAATGGATGTACATGGGAGCATATCCCCAAACAGATAAACATGGGAATAGAGTCTGATCCTCTAATTTAAAAGTCTCCGACATAAAGATTTTTTTCTGGCAACAACTTTGTTTCAGTAACTCAGGATTGATGAATGGATTCCATTCCATTACTGTAATCAACATTAAAATATGAATCCATGATTTATAATATAGTTTATTTTACAGTTAATATACTCCTGCTGTTATTGCAAATATTTTTAATTGGCGCTAATTTCGAATAAATTAGTACAGCGAATTTAAGTCAGCTTTTGTTCGATATGTAAGTGTAGGCTTCTGTATATTAGGTATTCTCAATGTCCATTGTCGAACGAAAAATCATTTTAGTATGCATCTATGTTTGTTCTTTTATAATGAAATCATTTAAATCCAAAGTAGTCCAAATCATTGGCTTGGTTGACTTAAAATGCATTTCATAATATTTCATATTATATCTAAAACCATTGATGAAACGAATGATGAAAACCATTATCTAAAGATCATTCTTTAGGCAAATTTGTACCCTTTGAGAAGGGATTTAAATACGAGAGTAATAACTTTGCACATCACATCTAAATGAATAGGAGAAAAAATCAACCAGTGTTTGAATTGAACTGTAAATAAATGATCCTCAGGAGGGAGAACTTGTTACTTACACAAATACGAATGAGCAGAAGTGAATTACTTATCATATAACAGGATGCAGGTAGACATCTTAAGAGAACATATGTAATGAAATTTCAAAACTGAAAATTATATTGATTAATAAGATTGAGTATCGTTTTAGTTATACTACTTGTTAGTATTGAGGTTTGTTGTAATTAAATGTTGAGAAAACATCCAATTGATTTTGAAATTCAAATCGAATTACTACAGGAGCTACCTCGAACATCTTTCTCTTAAAATACCGAAATCTCAGAATTAAACCGGAACATCCATTTTGAAAAAAGGGGAAGCAACTATCCACGGAATAAAATATATTCTTCTTTACGTAAACCGGAACGTCTCCTTTCCTAAAATACGTTAAGCAATTGGCAAAAACTGAATCTAATAAATTTTACTATTGCCCGGTTCATCGTCTAAAATTCGTACTTTATAGTAACGAAAAATCTTCGGTTCCTAACCCGACGATAGGAAATTGAAATCAACGGAAACCGTGAATTTATAAATCACACAGAATAGTCCACGTTATTTTTCATTACCACTATGAACAGAAGAAAATTATTGAAAATATTGTAACATTCAGTGAATCAAATAAAATTTGCAGCCTAATATAATACTCCAAGAATGAATACGACCCGAGTCCAAAAGTTGGCGGTGGTCAATTTTGACATTTGAAAGCAAATTGGACGAGAAATTTTAAAACACCCCATAGTTACACCAGTGAATAAGATGCGAATAAACTCTAATAAAACATCAATTCCGAAGATCAGTAAGAAGGATGTTAAAACCGTGATCACCAAAACAAGACAATGTATGGAAAGTAAAGAATGATATATTAAATGAAAAACTTGAAATTTTACTTCAATTTTACTTTTTTCCAAATCTATGCAATTCTTCTGAACGTCTGATTTCATTGTACTTCATCATTATAATACTTTAAAAAATATAGGATATTTGGCTTTAGTGTTTAGATGCACAATGATTTATAAAAAACAATCGAATAATCACGAAAGTATATATTTTCTTGACCAAAACACTTAAGTTTCACATATTACAACACAGATCTGCTTTCCACTGTCTGATTTTAGGCTCTAGTAAAAAAAATAAATTAAATGCCTCGTGTCTTAATTTTTAAACCGAAATTAGCTTTCCTCGTCTTTATTATGGAAAGGCCGTCATCCTCTGCCCTTTAGTCAGCGAAGTACGTTGCTGTACCGTAGTACTTCGATTTCAAAAGAATTGCAGAATTTGTTTATCGCTAAACCTGTTAGCATACGATATCCAAAAAAATTAACAGTGGTATTTTTAATTAAATTGAGTAAATCCTCACTTCACAAGACCCTGCGTTCTCACCATAAGAAACAAGCGAAGTACAGTGTCATCTAAAGAAGACAGAAAAGAATGATGTTTTAAAAATATGTTTCCCGGACCCTGTTACCTTTGGGCCGTCGTAAGGGATTAACCAGCCATCCACAACATTCTTACTATCTAGGAAAGAAAATCGTGATCACAATCGGAAAGGAATGTTATACGTTTTATGCTATGTTTCAAATCTTGTTTCACAATATCTCATTCCTCCATCTTGAGATTTATACTAATTGCCCCTTCCATATCACGATACAAAAATGAACCTTAGTTTTTATCGCCGGAACCTTCTATCTCATATCTATGCCTAAAAACGTCTAATATGGGCCTAAAAATTCAATGACCCGCAATATGAGGATGCAAGAATGTTTGTATGAAAACGAGTGTCATTATGAACCTAAAATCAGTCGAAAATGTTGATCGAAATCTTCATAAAAACGTATTGCATAAGACCATTTTCCTAGGATTAGGATGTCCTAAATTGGCAATGATATGAAATGAAAGTATTTAGTAGAAAAAGCCAGAAAGACTTAATTTAGAGCAAGAAAAAGGCTTCGTACCGTCCAGAAAGATTAATTAGGTGTCAACACAGCGGAGTCATCATCAGGAAACATTGCATGCTGTCAGTGGCGCCACAGCGATGAAACTCGTCGTACCGCTGTACCATGGTGGACAGACGAAGTTTGATTTGGTCTGTCTACACCACATATCCCCTGACCCCGTGGAATTTAGATTTAATTTATCTCGAAGATTTCATTCAAAAGAACAAAAGAATCCGACCAACCATTTCTATCCTCAAGCATGACCATTACGAAACCGCATGTGGTGATCGAAAAACGTTAATAATTCAGTCCCTTAAGTTAATTAATCAGTGAAGAATCTAGAAGTCATAGATGAGATAAAAAATCTTTAACGACAGTGTAAATGTAAAACAACAGGCATCTAAAAAACGTTGCGGTCAAAAAGACCACTATTCTCACGTCGGTAATGGACATTCATAACGGAGATTGAAACGGATTCTTCTTGAATATAATAGAATGTATTGAAATGGGACTTTTAATTATATTCATTTTAAAATAAAAGTTTCTCCCAGAAAACGAGCTGATAATTCATACCATTACATAAAAGGTTATATAAAAGCTAGAAAATGTTTATCAAGTGAATAAAATAACATTCTTATAAGCCCTGATCCTAGAGGAATTGGAGAATATGAAACAGTAACCTAATAAGTAAATCATTTAAACATTCAGTACTGATGTTTCATGAGGATTCACATTACCCTTATTATGCTATCAGAGTAGAAAGGTTTTTTTTAAAAAAGGGTTGCCAAATAACTATTATAGGGCAGAGTTTACAACAGTGGGTAAAGGAGGTGGGTGAAATACAAAGAATAATAATTATACCTAAATTAAAACGAGAAGAAAGAGAAGGGAATAATTTTTTTTATTGAAAAAATTGCTGCTTTGATTTTATGGTTGCGTGAAATGTTAACGAACTAAAAAGCGCAGTGCTAATAAAAGCGGATGCTCTAGAATCGTCCTTTATCTAAATAATTGTATTAATGTTCTTCTAACTAATTATGTTAATCTCTTACGATTTTAATAAATATTTCGGAAATATTTATTGAAAACGCCGGTTCCATTCCAGATATTAGTGTCGTTCTCAGATATAAATAAATAATTATATCAACAGACTAGCTGAAGATATTCTACATATGACGGCGGTGATTCTTAAATATTAATGATAAACAATTACTGATAAATACATGGGTATGTTCTAGAAACAACGATCTGTAGCCAAAATTTTTTCGCGCAGACTTTAAAAAATGTCCAATTTTCAACGTGAGTAGCGAGCAGTAATCAGGTTAATTGGTGGTAATTAATTTCAAATTTAAAAAAAGGAGTCTTTGAAGATTTTTAGTCCGTTTCCGGAAATATTCCAATCATTATTAAAAATGTGAATAACAATTTCGCTTTGGAAGGAACTTTTTTAAAAGTGTCTCAGTGATTGATAGCAGAATGAAAAAACCTAGTACCCCTCAGTATTTTTCCTTGAATTCTTTTCGCTTTCAAAATGTTTCAGTGATACTTGGCCATATAGACTAACTTCTTACAGAGAAGTAACTTTCGTTATGACTAAGTTATGTTTTGTCATTTTTCAACAAAACCCAGGCTTTAGGTCGGAAGAATTGGAACAAAGAAGTGTTCCATCATTGTTGTGCAAGGGAGAGGAGCATGAGCCGTGAAATATTTCAACTCTTTCTATTGTCTTTGAAAACATCTGAGATCGTTGCGAAATAGTTCTTAAATGAGATATAGATATTTGCTGTCAAATTCGCCTATCCACCAAAGAAAAAAGGATGCTCATTAGAAATTGGAAATGAAATCTAAATGTAATTTTAAACTCGAAAAGCCACGCGAAGAAATTACACTTGAATGATCACCAAGAATTTCATAAATTCCTTTGATTTTTAAGATGTGATTTTTTTTTAAATCAGATAACATGTATTCCTAAAAAATAACAGGATGGAAAAAAATCAAACTTAGGAAATTCAGGTTTTCTCCTTAATATACGTAAAATATTTTAGTCATTCAACATCGATTAAATGTGATACTTTCTATTGCGCATAAAAAAACATAAAAGTCAATGCCTTCCATTTAGGTTCTAGAAAGAATTCACGGAAGGCGACATAAACGCAATTTTTATAGAGCAGTTTTATTAAAGTATGAAAATAATAACAACCAGATTCCTTGCTCCCTTAAACAATAAGTGTTACGCTCCTTATTCATTAAAATAGTTAAGTAACAAATAATGCGTATTAAAAGTAAAATTTAGTGCAATTTGCAGTGAAAATTTCATTTTCCATAACGTGCAGAAAGAGAGAACAAAGCCTCGAGTAGCAATATCGTTACTATTGTCGCAAATATTCAACATAATAACATCTAAATACAGTGTTATTCTCGAGATTAATATCTCAAACCCTGAAAACTAAGTGTCCCTAGCTACGGGGCCACTATGTGCGAAATTTTTCAATTGTGAACGCCTTATCAATCAAATCCCATCGGCGAGAAGAGGCTCCCGGATGTTCCTCAAGTAATTTCTCACCCTAACAACCTGATTGCCATAAAAAGAATAGTGAAGCCACCCGAAAGATAAAGAAAAAGAAACCGTGAGACCCCTAAATTTTGATTGCCACTGGAGAACGAAACTGAAATCATTTGAGTTGAAGAAGGTTTTGTTCGAATTATGGTGGGGGAACATTCTTCGCAGCCACTCCCCAATTTACCAAGGGAGACGCAGCCTGCGTCGTCGACCGTGTTCATTCAACCAACACCATTCCCACTAATTAGAAACTTTCTCTCTCCCCGTCGCCGTCATAGGCATATCCTAAATACGCTTTCGACTACGGAGTCAACTCCCCCCACACCGGAGACGTCAAGAATCAATGGGAGTCACGTGACGGCGACGTAGTCAAGGGCGCCTACAGCTTCCACGAGGCCGACGGCACCGTCCGCACCGTGGAGTACACCGCCGACGACCACAACGGATTCAACGCCGTCGTCCACAGGAGCGGACACGCCGGCCACCCCGCTGTGGCGCCCGTCCACCACTACGGAGGATACGGGAAGTTCTACTAGGAGCAGAGCGGCGCGCAAGAAAATGAAATGAAAATTTTTTGCTCAGCGAGACGTAAAAACTCCAACCGAGACGTCTTGAAGGACGAATCACTGCCCTCACCCCATCCCTCATTGTTCATGACTTCCCCCCCCCCCATGATTCAGATTACATCGCATTACATTTCCCTACCCCCATATTAAGAGGATTGTTCAACGGTTGTAGCCACCCTTGCTTTGGTATTTGCAACATTTTGCTATGCCAATTTTTCATCTCTTTCCGCTGGAATAATTTATTTTTTTTGTAGATACGCTGCTCATGGTTCCTCGCCTTTCTTTTTTTCCCTTTTTTAACATTTCATTTATCTTGGCATCAAAAAGGTGCTCTCTATATGTCAAAGCATCACCTCATAATCATATATGCTTCTACTACATATTTATCCACTGAGTGAAATAAAGTAATATCAATGCAAACATTTGTTTCTTTTTTTTTAAGTTTTATTCACGCTTTTTTCCTTGGGATTTTCGGGAAAGGTTATTTTTTTCCTCAACAAGAGAGTGTTGTTTATTACTATTTAGTATTTCGTATTTTGTTGATGAAACAGGCGACTGTCATCAGGTAATTATTGAAAATAAAAGTTATCAAGGCAGTTTGTTTTCCAAAATCTATGACGGAGGCTATCAATACGTCTGCCTAATGCAAAAATCCGTTTAAGATACTTTATATATAAATATGGTAATACGAATTCATATAAATAAATAAAGAATTATTAGTTGCATAGACCTACATTTTTGGAATCTATAGTCCGTAAAAACACCTATGATCAAGACTCAATGAACAAAAACTTGGTTTTAAAACAAACGTTGAACACTCCTCTAATTCGACATTTTAAGGCAGAACTCTGTGGAAATCTATTTCTCTTAAATAAGATTACTTACTACGTATTTTATTTAGGCACAACTAGTTTCGACACTACGGCTCATCTTCAGGTACCCAGGTCCTTGAAGATACCCAGGTACTTCATGTACCTGAAGATGACGCTGTAGCGTCGAAAAATTTAGTTGTGCCTATATAAAAATCATATTGGAAAAATACGTAGTAAGTAATCTTATTTATCCTCTAATTAGACACAAGGTAAGCGAGCAACAATGAGCTTCATAATCGCGTGTCATCCATCATTCGTCTTATAACTGATTTACACCCGAGTGACTACTGCCTTGATACTTGTATTTTGTAACTCCACACATTGCATACGACCAAAGCTGCCTCAGAAACGGTATAAGTGTGGAGGAATCGCTACCTTATAACATACGTAATTTCGTAGTGAGATGAAGCATACTTGTTTGATCATGAGATATACATAATTAATACGCATTTCCAGTATGACAGGGGCTGGATAATATGAGTAAGATGTTTCAGGAACATAAGATACCGATTCGGGAACTGAGATAATTTTAAACGTTCGTTGAAGCATTCAACGTTCAACACCTGATTCTAGACTGAAACATGAGTATAACTCGCTCATAAATCTCATTAAACATCGTAAGCGCTACTCCATAATGAAACCCGAACTGACCCAATTTATTTCGTCTAAAATAACAGTTTCTATCGGTAGCCCGTGATCTTATACTTATGTAAAGATAAAACGGAAATGAATAATGTAGAAGCTTTCGACATAATTGATCGCCACTTAGAACTTATCTTAGAAAAGATACATATTTATGTCCTGTGGGGTAGAAAAGTATCCCAACAGTGTGGGCGGCACCACTTTAGCGCCCGCGGGATAATTTAATGTTTTATCTATTTCTATGTGATTCTGTAGCCTAGACTGTGACAAAAGATTTTGGAATAGTAAGTCGTTAGATTCATCGTTCGAGCTTGAAGATAGGGAGTCGGCCGCTTTTGCTATAAGAGCACTCTTTGCATTGGCCTTGGAAACAAAGGGGGGAGCACCCGGCCAAAGTCCTGCACGCATCTCAGATGGTGCCCGCGTCTTCCTCAGGTTTAAACCTTGGAATCTGAATGAGCGTTCAATTAAACCTCCCCTTATAATACTTATCGGACAAATTAAATCACTTTAAAATTGCCCTGCAAATTTTGGTGGCTTTATACAATCCGCAATATACCTACTTGATACTTATTTGAACGTAACTGTGACAACTTATTAACAAGCAATAATATAAACAAATATAATCATGATATTTTTCTTGAAAGACTATGAAAAGAATGCCTGAAATGTAAGGCCTCTACAACAAAATGTTAATAGCATGAAGTGGCTACAATTTGCTACCGGAGAAATGGAAGTCGTTTAAAACATTAAATACATTCAGAGCTCCCAATTCACTCATCGTTTTTCCACTGAAAGCAGGACCCAGCTCGAGATTTAAAAACAGAATATTTTAAAGCATGCGCGTAGTTCACTACCAAGATTCCTCTTCTTGAATAAGTCACAAATATTCTTTAGTTAAATCACGGTCGTGAGGTTTGTTTTGTACCCAAGGCCAGTGCAAAGAACGCTCACAAAGTAAAACCCATCGATTTCCCAGTCAGGTTTTAACCGATGAATCCACCACCTTCCTACTAGAATCTGCATTGCCACATCCATGACCGGAGAATCATATTGAAGCAGATAAAACGTTAAATTCTCCTTCGGGACCGAAAGTGATGACACTTCCTTTGCCGGGTTACTTATCTATCCCACTGTACATTATGCAGCAAATTTTTTCGACGCGTGCGACATAAAATCACCTCTAAACTGGGTTTCTAAGTATAATATGGCAAAAAAGTAATTTAAATACAATTATTCACCTTATATTCTGAGAATAAAAATCCTCCTTGAGGCAATGGAAGATCTATTGTGCAGTGAACGAAAAATTTTAATGCTAAAACCTGAAGTATTTTCTAGGGAATATTATTTAGGGAGTAGGTGAGAGTAGGAGAGGAAGTAGGAAATGTTTCATAATATAAATATTTAGGCAGCAAATTTAGGAAGGATGGGAGGAGCAAAAGGGAAAGATTTCGAATCCTACAGGCTAAGAAGGCGTTCTATACTAGGAAAAGTTTGCTCGCCTAAGGAAACATGAGACTAGGAATGAGAAAAAAATTCTTAAAAACGTGCGTATGGAGCGTAGCTCTGTACGGTTGTGAGGCATGGAATGTCCTAGCTGCTAACAGAAAAAAATCGAAGCTTTAGAAATGTGGTGTTACAGGCGGATTCTGAAGATGAGATGGGTTGATAAAGTTACTAATAAGGAGATACTCAGAAGAGTGGGAGAAAAAAGAGAGATATGGAAATATCTGGTGAGGAGGAGAACAACTTGGATTGGGCAAGTAGTAAGACACAGAACTATTTAACACAATAATAGAAGGTTTAACAGAAGGAAGGAAAGGTAAAAGGCGACCACGAAAACAGTATATAGAACAAATAACAGAAGATACCAGATGCAGGACATATAGAGAAGTGAAGGAAAGAGCAAGGAATTCGGAGGATTAGAGGGATGTGATCGGCTGAGAAAAACCAACCTTAGGGTTGACAACTTGAGAGAGAGATTTCTAGGGGATATTCCTCCGGAATCTTTCCTTGGACCTCGTGGATTCTGGAATGAGATAAACGGTGACTGTCTCGGCTCTTAAGGGTCAGGCAGATCTAACGCAGCGTGGATTGATGATGATGACGGGTAATCTACCGATTACGGCAGGTTTTTGATATTAGCTTAGGTTGGCTGCGGAATATCTAACGATAATCCCTCTTCCAATGTGCATACTTCCCACCCCCTATCATTCTGTCAGAAATCCCTTTTCTCTCTTCCTACCCCCCTATCCCGCTTACCCAACATTCTACCCTCTATTACAACCTTCAACAACCCATTGCCTCTCTGAGTACCCCTTCCATCCACCTTTCTTGACTTTTTTGGATCTATCGCAACAAACGCCTCTCCTCCCCCCTACCATTCTCTAAACTTCTTCATTCGTTTTCCTCTCTTGTCCACTTCACCTTCATCCATCCGTCGCCAAACCCACATCTCTCGAAAGCCTCCAATCTATGCTCATCATCCTTGTTCATGGACCAGGTTTCGGATCCATGTAGTGCTAAGCTCCACACGAGGGTTTTTTACTAATCTTTAATATGGAGCGTAGCACTATACGGATCCGAAACCTGGTCCATGAGGAAGGATGATGTGGATTCTATAGGATAAACAATTTTTTTAAAACTATGCCACTAGTGTGAACGGAAAAAGTTCTCTACCGCGATCGCAGGTCCAGCGGGCAGACTTGCCCCGCTAACCCTCGTGGAAAATCGTCACCACCCAGGAAGCGATGCGGAAACCATGAAGTGTGAAAGAGGTGGTTGGGGGCTGTGCAGAGTGCGGTCGCTGAGGGCAAGAGAGGGATTCGGTCTCGTGGAAGGAAGGACCGCACTCCCCCTCGCCTCGCCCCCCCCCCCCTCTGACCTTTTTGGGGGTACGGGGGGGCGCCCCCCACACAGGGTCTTCGCGGCTTCGGGTAAATTTCCGTAAAAAAACCCTCAAGGGGAGGTTGGGGGATTAGAACTCGCTCGGTCGCGAGGGTGACGGAAGTGACTGGGGGCCCGGAGGTCGCGTGGCAACCCTAAACCCTGGTATCCCTCATCTCTCCGCACACCTCGCTGGACCACCTTCCTTGCCATTGCCTTCCCGTCGAGTTCGTCGCGTGTCGAACGCTCACGCACGCTCCGTCTGCCTCGCCTCTCCCACACGCACGACCGGTCACGGCGAGGGGGAAAAACGTGTAGACCGGGGGGGGGGAGTATTCGTATCGCGTCGCGAGGGTACTTAACAGCCGATTGAAAGTATGTACTCCTCTCCAACCGGCGATGCACTTGGGTATACAATTGTCTGCTAAAAAGCTCTTAAAAGCACCGCTGTAAAGCTCCTCTTCAATGTATGTACGAGCAAGCAACGCTAAGATGTTTTTCGGACGGTTTTATTAATGATTTTTATTTTTTCGCGTCGATAAAGGATTGGAAGGCGCGAGGAAAACGCGGACAAAGTCGGTTTTACGGTGGACGCAGTGTTGCCATGATCTCCTGCCGTGCCACGCCCGCCACCCCGGTTTCTCATTCATACCTTTGTTG
>WURS02457574.1:0-13784 GCA_011762765.2 Rhinocypha anisoptera | reverse complement strand
AGAGGACCCACCCCCGCCCGACCCGTCATCCGCGCGGAAGATGAATGGAAGCAGCCACCGTGGCTGGAGTCACCGAAAGGAGGAGGCGCCCGGGATAGCGCTCGAGATAGCGCTCGCAAATCGAGTCAGCGCTCGAGTTTGCGATTGAGTCGGCCCTCACCCTCGTTCGCCAAAGATGTAAGAAAGAAGGCAGAGAGAAAGGAGAGATACCCGAGGCTTTCCAAAAGACAGACTAGTTCACCTAGGAAAGAAAGCGCTATTGACTATCGCGGTTGTCACAAACCCGGGTGAGAGGAGCGAAAATAGTCTCCAAAGTGTACAATGAGAGAGAAAATGAGTCACCTCCGGGAGATTATCGACCTTTGAAGCGGGGATCTTCGATTCGCGTGCAGCGCAAACGTGAAAATCCGCTAGGATGCGTGTGATAATGAATAAAGGGTATTTTTTTATGGTCGTCGGAAGAGATGTATATTTTCTGGTGGATTGATTTTCGGACATGCAGGTCATGGGGAAAATTACAAACAAAAGGACTGAAGAGACTAGATCTCATAGTGAAAATGTTGCCTTTGTTTTCCATGTGCTGTGGCCGTTGAGAGCCATGTTGTAAATCACTTCACAATCCTCAGGAAGCACGAGCCATGTTTATTACATTAAAGTAGTCACATAAAATAGCGTGAATGAATTGCATATTATTCCATTGTCGACAAACGTCGATGATGGCTAATTTGTACACGTTGCAATACTATCTTTCCTGTCCCATGTGGGAGTATCCTGTAACTGTCAGCCACATGACAGAAAGAGTATTGCCATGGCACACATTGTGATTGTGTTTCTCGCCGTCGTTTGGTTTCATACGTCGACGTATTAGTCACAATATTCAAGACTGGACTGGTTCAGCGGGGTTCCTCGAGAATAAATCTCGAGACATCAGGCTCTCCGTTTTCATGGCAACTTTATCAGGCGACAGTTGTCTCGAGAAAGATCGGTCCAAATAAAGATTCTTGGGATACACAATCCGAGTCAACGACGATACCTGACGGAAAGGAATGTTATATGCTTCTCATATTTTATCACATTTTTTATCACCTGATCACAATTCCATCTTTGTTTCCTATTTTTTTATTTATTGATGATCCTCTGCATGAGTGTAAACATGATGAGGGGGAATTTGCAATGAAAATGGAGATGCGCATATTATTGCATATGCACTCCATAATGTGTGGTTAATCGTGTGGTTAGTCATTTGAAAGACATTGCGGCTGTGTTAAAAGTTATGATGTATGACTCAAAATTGTATTTTGTGAAATGGCTTTTCCTGTTGACAGAATATTAATGAAATTTTAACCACCCCAAAAATGTTATAAATGTTGTTTCTGGTCTCAATTAAATTAGTAAAGATTAAGGTGTTCAAACATTATTAAGACTATATAAGAGCAGCGAGAAAAGATAATAACTAAAATGTTATTCTTTACGAATCCATGGCCATACCGACAGTGAACTCAATACAATTTCCCAACAATTCATAAAAAATTAAACAACGAAAGATTAATGACAGTATAAAAAAATATGAGGTGGTACATGCTTAGGATAATTAGATGTTACTGATTCAATTGGTACCATAATATTATGACAGGAGGGGGAAGTCATTACAAATTTTCATCTTTCCACTTAATTTTCATCAAAATCGATGCTGCTATTTGCACAAAATCTGCATAATCAGCATTCATGAGAAATAATTCCTCGCAGAATCGATATACACGTAAAATGAGATGGATCTAATTTGAATCATCACAGCGAAAAGATTGTTCTGGTAATAAATGTTACGTATAATCAGTATATAAAAAATTAATACAGACATATCAGTCATTGGGTGGCATATTTAAATGTGATTTGTTAGGAAGAGGCGGCGGAGCCAACACCTGATTGGATATCTATAATGATTTTTATTTATTTGGAATTTAGAAAAAAATCTTTTTCTCTCTCCTTGTTTATGTTCAAAATCAAAATATTTTATACCATACTCCTGTTAAATCAAATGGAATAATTTTTTTACACAGTAACCAGGACAGGGTTTACTGTCCCATTGCCCGTGAATTTCAAGGATGAAATTCTTAACTAATGCAACGCAATGCTAACCCGATTGTTTCCAAGGAGAGGGGGTACCAGGAAAACTCTACATCTGGAGTATCTGACTAGTGAAGTGTAGCATGAGAGCGGTGAGGTAACTGTCATGCTTCCGGTTTACTAGTTTTCGTGATTAAAGTATGGGTTTTGTTCGCCATTTTAGAATATTTAACTTACTGTAAAATATTCCTCTACTGTACCACATTGATGTTTTTCTACTCGCTACTCCTCGCGCATTTCCCAGATCCACCCCTGGTCGTCAGCCAACACAGAGCACATGTGGGAAAGGAAGCTGATAAATTTAGCGGAAACAAGGTAAGGAATACAATTCTGCAGTCATCTAGTTCCAGCATCTTAACCTGCTGTATTTTTTCGTTCCATTGATTGACCATTATCATGCTAAAGGTATATTCCAAGGTGTGATATACTGTTAATTCGATGGAAATACAGGGTTATTTAGATTGACAAGTACAAACCTCACATTTTCTGAATAGCTATGTAGCTCCGATGGTTCATCATATATGTTATTGGGAATCCAGTTCGAGTGTATAACGGAAATACATTGCAATGCCACGTAGACTATTTGTGTCAACGACACTATCATGAGCATCATATTAGGTTATCATGATATTATTTGCAGCAAGTTGTTGTTTCCACTGGAACCTGGAATCTTTACTTCGACTACTCTACTTATTATCTTCTTCTTGATCTTCCATTACCGATGACCTTGATGCGGAAATAGTAAAATTCTTCTACCTCGACGTCTTTCCTATTTTTATGTGACAGTTGATTATAATGTTCGGTCTAATTCAGTCAAAATTCCTCCGCATGAGATCACACTCTTTTTTTCATGTTATATAGTTTGGATACATACTTTTATTCTTTTATTTGTTATAAGTGAATTATGATAAAAATATTAATTGTGTTCGTTCACATATCTAATTCAAAAAGAATAACACAAGGTATTATCGGTTCAATAAACTCGGACTATTAAATAGTGATTAAATATATGATTTTCATAACGTTTTAAATGTTGATCCTTGCTGATCACAAATGTTTAACTAGTGTTTGAATTATTGCATTCTGAAATATTAATACGTTCTTTTTTAGTTTTAGATTAAAATCGTATCACTCCATGTACTCTATTAACTTTGTTAATTCATATAAAGTAAATCACCAAAGGAGAGAAAAATGTACTTTTCAGTTACATTAAGGGTTAAATTGTAGATTACAGCAGTTGTCATTAGAAAACAGGAGTATTCTTCTCCTTTTTCCCACGCCAATTAGAATATTACTTTTCCAAAGCGATGTGTTGGAAATTGCCTTTGGAAAAGTTACGGAATGATTTTATCGGAGGAATCGCCCATTAAAATGTTCAAAATTCATATTGGTTCCATTTCTCTGATTACTAGGTTATATAATTACCATAAAGTATTAATAAAACCTACCCAGGACTTTTTCAATAATTATAGGATATATTACTATAAAAAATTATGTCCTTATTATCACTTCAGGTCGTAGGTTTCTACTTCTCTTATAATATGCCACGAATCCGAATTCTACGAAAAAGAGATGAGTGAAAAATTCAGATGAATGCCCCAAATAGCTTACTTAAAAGCTATATTCAAAACATATGTGACCCCCTATAAATGTGAAATTATTTATGCTCCCAAATGAAATATTTAAAATTAATTATGATATAGGTTTATTTACCAAAAATATTGTTCATAATATAATTTTAACACAATATTTTAACCATTCTTTTCTTCGCCGCTTCGTCTTAAATTGATATTCTTCATGGTTCTGCCTAAATGAGTAGAAATATTGCCAATATTGACATAGAAATAACCTAAAAGAGAGAATTTCTGGTATAAATAAACTACTGAGAAGTATTTTGTGCATCATACAGTATTTAAATGTGGACAGTTTTATCGTGATTCTGAAGCTAAATTAGTATTAAGAGGACGTGATAGCCCAGTGAACAGAACAAACAGCTACTGATCACGGGTATTGAAGTCTCTCTGCTATTGACTCAGTTAAATCCAAGCTGAGTGACTTTCTGGGATTACCACATCTTCCTGGGAAGACACAAGTGGAATTGGAAAAGAAACTGACCTTACTATCCAGCTTAGTAAGAGGTGAGTTTCACCTATCAAACCGGAATAATGGTTTTTAAGACTTATTTAGACTAATTCTTCTACGTATTGCCCTGCAAGCCGCCGCAAGGGTGTGTGGTAGGGGGTGAGCCACCACCACCATACATCCACATGCAATCCCAAATACAAATGTTAGGAAATATATATTACAATCAGAAAGAAGCCACTCGCATGCAAAACAAAATCGTGGTCCCAGTGATTGTAGCAGTTATGTGAGATTGACTAAATGGATATTTAGAGGATTTATATATTCATTATATAGTCTACTATGTAATAAACTAATTTTTAAATATATATATGTTAAACCATTAAATATCAAATCGTATAATAGAATACTCCCTTCTATCATTCCCATTCCCGTCCTATACCCTTCTTCCCGGTCTGAAGAGACTGGTATTGTTGCTGACCAGACTTGAAACAACACCTTGAAAAAACCATATTATAAAGGCAAATTCCATAGTGCATAAAGCATATGCTAAATGGGAACACGCAAGCGTAACCATTGGAGATTAAATCCTTTGCCATATCATCTAACCCAGCATAAATACCAACCAGGAGTTCCGATTCACATAAGTGAACCTACAAAGTTCCCAATAAAGCTACCTAATTAGCGTGGAAAATTCAAACATTCTCGTATTGGAATCTAGTTACTTTTCCTGTGCCGTCGGAGATTTCCCAATTAGTTCTATTTTAAGTATGTCGTTCCTTCTGGATTTTTAAGGGAGGCATCACCAATGATGTTAGGGACTCTTCGGCAAGTGGTTGAAGCTTTTGCCCTACAATCAATTACACTGTCCACAAAAGTGAAAAAAAATTAAATTAGGGCCTCGAAACTCATTTTTTACAATTTAGAGTTCCGATTATGAAATTGCTACTGCAGCCTGATTCGTGCTATTAGGATTAAGGCGTATTAAACTTCGTCACAAACCTGCTTCTAGTTCTACCTATTACCCTGCAAGCTGCCGCAAGGGTGTGTGGTGAGCCACCACCATGCATAAACTCCCACATGCAAAAGTTAGAAATTATTCATACAGAAGAAAACTACTTCCATACAAAGCAATATTCATATCGTGCGGGTAACAATATCAAACTACCTATAATTAATCTACATGCAATTACATAAAATATATTCAATTCGCGGATAGAGCTTTTTTTATGGTCGTGCTTTAGAACTTCGACCAAAAACGGTAGACGTGAATTTGTTGGTGGGTGGTTAAGAATGGCACAAAAAAACAACTTGACTAAGAAGAAAACTGATTGCACATTCTTTTCTTTTCATCTAAGAGAAAAATTTCACGGCTGAAATTACATAAAAATTAAAGGCATGGAGCACAACGGGGTGTAATGTCACGAAGAAAAATCATTTGCTACGCTATAAAGTCACGAATTTTGCACGAAAGAGGCATTGACGTTAAAAAAATGCACATGATTTGTAAAATGGTGTCATTAATAAGTGAGAATAAAAAGGAAAGATAGCAGAGCGCTACGCCTACTACTTCGCGTCCTACATTTATTACGCGTGAAATTCGTTTCTCCTGGGAATTTCTTCCCGAAGTTAGTGTCAAAATCCCATGCAGATTTTGCGTTCGTACCAAAAATGTTATTTAAAAAAAACTTCATTTGCATTTTTGAGGGAATGTTGGTTGGATAGCAAATTGAATACATCGAGAAACATTACGTGAAAATGAAGGTTTTAGCGTACTCTGAGAAAAATAGACACCAAGGAAAATCCAGCTATTTCCGCTGACAGCATGTAAAGCCTAAACTGGATCCTGTTCAAGCACCCAACAGGGCTCACAGCGCCATTTTTACATGATGAACTCTGTGTAAAAGGAAAAAGAAGAGTGTGTTAAGACAACTGTATGTGATTAGACATTCTCACTTTTAAATAAATTAAACGCACAATATTGAACTTAATTTTACCTGAATTATTTGCATATTCATTCGAAACTACTAACAGGAAGCCGTATTACATTTTAAGGTGAGCACTGGACAAAACTAAATTTTCTTTCACTTAATGTAAGCGCCCTCTAATGATGCGATTTACGGCTTCTACTGAACGTGAGCGATAAAGTATTAACCAAAAACTTTTTTTTGATGGACTAGATCAGTATGACATCTCAATTTACACGGTAATCCTGTACTTATAGCTAAATATTGATTATCCTATCAGTAAATAGTTGAGTGGAGGTATAAGGAATGAGCAAATGGTCAGTAGTAAGGATTAACAGACCAGAACGCTAAAGTGTATTAAATTAGCAGGAATTTTCCTCTTTCCTGCTGATTGCAAAATATGGTAGCCTTACATGCACCATGAGCTCGAAAGGCATGGAGATGAACAGCAACATACTATGTGTCACGTGTCACTCGCGTCACACGTCACGTGTCACACTTCAATTTCATCAGTTGGAAACCGAAAGCTACCTCGCACCAACATAAGTCATTTAGTTAAGTGCTCTTGGTTAAAACTACAAGGTTTTCTCTCCATTATTTTTTGTTATGCATGCCAAAAATAAGCCATGCGTTAAACTGTATGGTCATTCGTCCCTTCAAATCTTAACACTTGTCGATACACTTTTTAGAAAGTAACAACCCAATATTAAAGTTAAAAGGTTCAAGGTAAAAAACTATATTCCACGTAATATATTCATTAAGAACAAAATTAAGATGGCTCCTCATGGCTATCGGGTTTTATCCGAATCCACGCCTCGGAAACCTACATACCAACGAACAAGAACAAAATTAATTGAAAAATATATAGGTATGACCATTGCATAATAATTGCTAAATTTATTGTTACAGTTAACTCTGAATTATTATGCTGAAACACTATAAAAACTCATCTTTCAGAATGTTACGTGATGTGAGTAAAAAAAATTTATTGTAAACTTTGTTTTTTTTTAATTAGAGAGGAAAATTTGTATTTTCAATGTACAGAAAACCAATAGTTAGTAGGATTAAGTCTTGAGAACATGATTTGTGCGTAACAGAAATTCATACATTATAAGACATTTTAAAGTAAAATCGTTTTCGCGATAAAAAAGCTAGCATAAACAACTTCCAAGGCGTATTTTTTCTGTTATTATTTGTAACTTTGTAATTATCAAGTAAAATTCAATGGTTTTTATGAAAGAATAAACCAATTAAAAATCTGAAAAACAAACTTAGGGATAAAATATTCCAATAACCGATAAATAAATTAACCTACATAGTTAAATTTTCTTGCCACGTTTCCTGTCCTAAAAGCTAAATTACCCCAAGATTTGGAACATATGTATTAATTCATGTTGGTTATTCAAACAATAGCCCCCTTAGGTACATTTTTCAATTTTGGAATGAACTAATAAACCTCTCTTAATGAATAACCTCGTATTTTGTAGATATTTTTAATACCTACAACTTGCACGTTCCAATTTTTCCACTAAAACTGAAACTGGCTCTGCTACATATCAAAAAACCAAAATATCTCTAATCTTGCAATTAACTTGCATGAAAACTATTTATCGTGACGAAGAATTAATCGCCGGTGCTCCACTCAGTTAGCCTGCTGAAAAGACCAGTATTTGGCCAACTTGTTAAGAGGTTAATTTCCTATGGGGAGGAAAAATTATTCCGCTTACAGGAGAATGGAAAGTGACAACAAAAAACGAAGTTGAGAAATAAAACTTATGCTTTATTAATAGAAAGATTGAAGAAAACGAACAATTTTTAGAATATATATCTGTTTGAATTTTCCATTCGCTATTTGTCATTTAACTTTCAGCAGCACTATACTGGACAACTTGGTGAACTCCCATTATATAATTCCAATTTAAACATGATAACAGGAAAAATACAAGAGGTTCTGATATTGGAAATAGCTATGCAGGATAAATTGTACAACAAAACAAGTTACAATCAAGAAAACTTCAAAATAACTTTTTCACCCGAAACAAAAATGTATAGGAATTAACCGAGGGTCCCTGCCATATATATGATATTTAGACAATTCACACGCGATCACACTGGACATTACGGCACCTTCTCCTTATCATTTAATAGCTTCCCAGCAATGTCCCAAGCCCTAAACTAACCCATAAAAATTGATCCTTTTCTCCCTAATGATACTTCATTTAGAAATGAGTATTGAAATCTGTAATGTTAGTTACCAATTACTTTCTTCGTACACTGTTGGGAACGAGAGTAAAACGTAGTTTGCAAATGTCTGAATTGCGTACAATTATCACTTCCTGTAAGTTCTCCCAGCCCCCCAACTCGGCATTCACACGTGCCTTTAATAAGCAAGAAAAATGAAATTCTATGAAAAAAGTTCAAGTTGCTTATATAAAATGTACGACAAAGTACATTAAGAGAGAAAGAGATGCCGTAAAAATGCAAAGTCACATTAGGGTATATTCAAAATTTTTAATTTATCATTTATTTTATTTCTTAGTTCCTACAGATCTCATCCGCATAAATCTTTCTTCATAATATTAATTTTTTGGTCTAAAAGGGGCCTACAAACTATCGCGCCGTTACGGTGCGCTCAAACCCACCAGCACCAGTCGAATAGTCTAAACTGAAAAATTCAAATCCATTTATTTTCGACCACTGACTGTATTTTGTGTGCTTTCGCGCATGAAAGTATACCGAAGCGTCTCCTTCATTTTCAACTAAATCATACCCTGGGAACAAATGAAAGAAGAACTATAATAAAGATGAAAGAGAAATGGACGGATTCTAAGAAATTAATGTTCGATGCCAAGATTAAGAGACAGAAATGTTGTAGGATACAGAGTGAGAGAAATATCAATGCACAATTTGACGAATATAAACTTGGGAAGGATATTTACGAAAATCTTAGGAAGGCAGCACCGGACCGGGCAACATGGAGGAAGCAGTACAATTAAAACCTGTGCGAGGATCGATTCACCAAATTAGATACCCTGGGGCCACCAGGAACCCGTAGTGAGTGGGTGTCACGAAGTCTAACGTCATGTGATTAAAGCAGTTTAATGTGTAAGTGAAATTAGCAACGCTTTGCCATTTTTCCGTGACCGCCGAATACGAGAGGGATGAAGGAGCATTTGAATCTGCCACAGCTGCTATATCTTACTTATTTTTTCCGTCGGGTGACTTCCACAGTGATCCGGTGCCCTACAAATTCCTTCGCCATCACGAGTAAACTAGGGGGTTTTGTACCCTTCTAAAAACCTTCGTGTCTTCGAGGAGCCCTCGCTTTAGTAATATAAATCAATCATCCTGTAACAATCCTCATGGAGAAGGTAGGAAGGGATGTCCAACGTCTATTTAGAATTCTCTTCAAAGATAGACGTCTAAGATGATGAAACGAAATATTAAACAAGTTACACTATGTGATTATCCAATCACAAGCACGGATGTTCTCCTGCGTGAAAGAAACAGGTGAAAATCAGTACTTAGATCGTGCATTTTTAAGCAAGTTTGTATTTATATAAGTACTTGTGCAATGTTTTCACGCCCGCTATAGGTTGAGAGTAGCAGTAAGCGACGCCGTTTTCCTGCTCGTGGCGACGCACTCTTGAATCACCTGCAGAACGAATGACTCTCAAGGAACTGCCCACCTCAGCGGCAACGAAGACTGCGGTGAAAAAAAAACAAATCCTGCGACATCGTAACTTGAGTTTGAAATTATAGGCTCGGTTTTTCTCGGTCACCTACAAGGAGGAGTACTAGTTTACCGTGCCACACTTACGTTATTCCGGAGCACGTAGGGCATCGTGTCGCATTCGCCTACCCCGCAGTCGTCCCCGAGAGGGCCGCAGCACAGCACCGATCTCTGGTCGCGAGATGAACCACCCGACTCAACCTCCGCGGGCAGCTCGTCGCCGGAATGAACGCAACACGACTGGGGGAGCCTGCCCTCGGCTCCGTATTCGGGCCAGTCCTGAGGACCATTCACACCGCAGCAAGGAAGCTAAGTTGAAAGGAATAGGAATCCATTATAGCTCCAAAACCCTTGGAGAATTGTTTCTCGATTGCAGTCGACATCCTCCCCGGGAGTGGAAAAGTTTGACTTCGAGCCGGTGATTGAGCTTTCGTGGGTAGACGCCCGTTCCAAGCGAATGCCTAACATATTCGCATTTGATTCAATTGTTTTCCTGTAAAAAATTTCCGCATGCGGTATAGGACCACGGCTGCTATTCTGAATAGGAGGTCGAAATAAGTGCTCGGAGCAATAATCTCTACGACAATAGCGCGGGTCGCTATTCTGAATGGGGGCGAGCAATAAATAGCGACGGTTTTGCCGCAATCTCTCCGCTTGGACACGCCCCTTCCGGTATGAAAACCTTTGGCAACAGTGGAAATGGATATGTAATTTAATGTAATGAAATGGATAAGTTTTTGTTGATGTGTAATTGTACTCTCTCTTTGCAAATAAAGCTCAATTTTTCGCGCCTATTGTTAACTATTCATATGCAATTACAATTCTCTTTCGAATTATTCTTGGAAACAATGAAATATTTGTATACGACGGAACAATGGAAAAGAATAAATACATTAAATGATTTATTCCTTCATGTAGTTCGACATTTTTCGTGTTCACTACTGACTCCATTTTATTGCATACGAAATTCTCTGTATAAAATATATTAATACCCAAAGGTTAGAAATTTTGAGAATAGTAGTGGAGGAGAGGCGTTTGCTGCGAGAAATCCAAAAAATACAATAAAGGTGGATGGAGCGGGTACTCAGAGGCAATGGGTTGTTGAATTTTGTAACGGTTGTAATGAAGGGTAGAATGACGGGTAAGCGGAGAAGGCGTAGGAAGATAGAATAGGGATTTTGGATAGAATGATAAGGGGGGAAGTTCGCAGATTTGTAAAGGAATTAAAGTTAGATGTTACGCGGCTAATCTAAGCTAAGGCTCATCAACAACATACCTTAACCGGTAGGTTACCCTTTAATTAATTCAATATTTGCGGAGAAAACTGTTGGAACTTCAAGTCCTAGTCAACACACACAATCCAGATATCGTATGTGTACATTTATTAATGAAAACTGGTTGAAACCAGATGAACTTAATTCGGTATCTCTGTGTGGCTATCTCATTGCTGACGTTTATTTCCGCACAGAATATATTATAACGGTGGTGCACTTGATCTTTGTCCGTGAATATATCTGTGTAAATGATCTTAACTTCTCATTTAAATGCTTAAATGAGGATAAATTCTTTGAACCGTTTGTTATAAGCGTATCTCTCGAATCTCTATTTATTTTTTTGTATCCATTTTCCGATCCCCTCTGACCGATTATAATGATTTTCTAGATAAAATCTCCTCCCTACTTGAAAATATTCATTCAAGGAATCTATTTTCTAATGTCATAATAACAAGGAACTAACTATAATTGTAATTTTCTCTGCCATTTTAAATGAAAAACAGGTTTTGGATGTAATTTCATCATTCAATTTCCATATTACCAACAATGAGCTCACCAAAGATTCACCCAGACTCCCAAACTGTTATGAGCTATGTCTTAACTAACAGAGACACACGAAACATGAAAACTAGGATCATTAGCTGTTACAATTCGGACCATTTCCCCCTTATCACCTCTGTTTCCATACAAGGTACTCCCAATACTAAAATTCATTACAATCGAACTTTCTCATATGAAAACATCTCTTGGTTCAAATACAAACATGAAGCAGAAGACTGGGCCAATGTGTATAACAATAAATTGTTTGGAGACAACTTTAAACATTTATATAATAAATTTTAATATTAATTTAATCTTTGTTTTCCTCTGTTACCAAATAAAATGCTAATTTATGCGAATATTTCATTCTCTAATAAAAAGCGTCCTAAATTGAGTTACATTGGTCCCGCCATTTTCCTCGAGATTCAATGAAAAACTATGGAAACCCGGGCTTCTCACCTTTTTACCATGGGAGAAATCACAGTTGATCACAATAACGCGATCTCAGACTACGTGCAATAATCTCTCTCGCCAAAGGGACGCAATATGCCGTTGTAATTATCGCTCTTTCGGTGTATCTATTATTGCTACTCCACATTCAGAATAGCAAATAGCGTTTTCGTGCAATTATCGCTCAATCGGTGCATAATAGCTACAAAATGCGGTGCAATTCCATTCAGAATAGCAGCCCATATATCCGCTTTTGTGTTGCATATTTCTTGGATTTGTTCAGAGAGGCCATGCACAACCTCCTTGTAGGGCCGTGAAATAACACATAGTACCATACGAAATGGTCCGACCCCGAATTTTCCATGAAAACATAATATCTTAACGCCGTGTCAACTGCATACAATACTATTTTCACTTATAAACCGATTTTGACAAGAAAAATGTACATTTTTTTCTTAAAGATTAAGCATGAGAATGATTTATCATTATTCATAGAGATTAAAATTTTGTTTATTTCCCTAAAATTATAAGTTAAAATACAACCATAGTTATTCGTTTTTATCTATTGTTTATATCTTTCGTTTTATCTATCTATCGCAAACCCGTACTTATTCCTATTAGTTATTAAGTTAACGATGAATCGCAGAGTAAAGATTGTAGTACATATTCAGCCATGGGACAATTTGTGCCCACTGTTGTGAGACACGAAATAAAGCTAATAATTGGTGTATCTGGGGAAATACTTAATTTCACTTAAAAATGAAGAACAATATTTTGTTATCAAATTTGTTTTAATAAGTTTCGTAAGTCTGATAAGAATAAGTTGTTATATAATTCAAACGATGGCTGTAACGGTAGAAAAAAGGCTTCAAGAAAACTTTATTATTCTTTTTTACTATTAAACTGTAGCTTTGTAGGAAAACGTAAAATAAGTATGCCTGGAAGACTGGAAAAGGATAAAATAATTCCTCTCATGGTAAATATGGGCACACGTACAGAACCGTGAGAAGCCATTTTAACAGTTGCACTAAACGTTGAGCAAAAGTAAATGGTGCCTGGGACAGAAAAGATGACATTCTTATTGAAGACAAAGATTAAACGAATAGATGGAAAAAATGTGAACTTTATGAGGGAAAAGACATACAGGACAGAACACTCGAAGACGATGACCAGGTAGATCTATGACGATGAAAAGTGAGCCCACATGCTCAGGATAGAATTTTATGCTGCATTGAATAGTCCAACGGTCCAATGAGAAACCAGATATCTACGAAAAACCGTCAAAATTATTTTTTTTAATGCTGAAAAACAAATATTGGATGAGCGCTTTCACTTGATATGCGGTTGTATAGAAAAGAAGATATACCAATGGTCCCTATAACAAAAAAGAATGAGTTTCGTCTAATCTCCTGTCTGATGAAGGTGGTTCAGCAGCCACCAAAAATTAAAAAATAGTGAGTCTCTTTATATTTTTGTGCGTACGTTTTTTGTGTGTTTTTATGACAAACATCCTCTCACATGTGTGAACCGATTGCGTTATATATATATATATATTGGTTCGAACACTAGTGGAACGTATAAAGACACAGGACACAAAAAGAAAAAAACTCACAG